>JBBPBX010006378.1:0-68702 GCA_038048925.1 Garcialebias charrua
GCCCTCTGGGGGGCACTCCGGGAGTATGGGGTACCATGCTCTTTGATATGGGCTGTTAGGTCCCTATACGACCGGTGTCAGAGCTTGGTCCGCATTGCCGGCAGTAAGTCAAGCTCGTTCCCAGTGAGAGTTGGACTCTCACTGGGAACCAGTTGCCCTTTGTCACCGATTCTGTTCATAACTTTTATGGACAGAATTTCTAGGCGCAACCAAGGTGTTGAGGGGATCTTTTTTGGTGGCCTTAGAATTGCTTCTCTGCTTTTTGCAGATGATGTGGTCCTATTGGCTTCATCAGGTTGTGATCTACAGCTTTCGCTGGAGTGGTTTGCAGCCGAGTGTGATGCGGCCTGGGTGAGGATCAGCTCTTCCAAATCCGAGGCCATGGTCTTGAGCCGGAAAAGGGTAGAGTGCCCTCTCTGGGTCGGGGAGGAGGTCCTGCCCCAAGTGGAGGAGTTTAAGTATCTCGGTGAAGTGGGCGCTGTACCGGTCTGTTGTGGTGAAGAGAGAGCTGAGTTAAAAGGTGACATTCTCAATTTACCAGTCGATCTACATTCCTACCCTCATCTATGGTCATGAGCTTTGGGTTGTGACCGAAAGAACGAGATCTCGGATACAGGCGGCCGAAATGAGTTTTCTCCGCAGGGTGGCTGGACTCTCCCTTAGAGATAGGGTGAGAAGCTCAGTCATCCGGGAGGGACTCAGAGTAGAGCCGCTGCTTCTCCACATCGAGAGGAGCCAGTTGAGGTGGCTCGGGCATCTGGTTAGGATGCCTCCTGGACGCCTCCCTGGTGAGGTGTTCCGGGCATGTCCCACCGGGAGGAGACCCAGAGGAAGACCCAGGACACGCTGGAGGGACTATGTTTCTCGGCTGGCCTGGGAATGCCTTGGGATTCCCCCGGAGGAGCTGGCCCAAGTGGCTGGGGAGAGGGAAGTCTGGGCCTCCCTACTTAGACTACTACCCCCGCGACCCGACCCCGTATAAGCGGAAGAGAATGGATGGATGGATGGATGGATGCTGGTCAAACCTAAGCAATCTCTGCAACCAACAGATTATTTGACACCCGTAGATCTAAGACTGGAATACTTTGTGAAGAAGAGCTTGTTTAGCAGTAGCATGTGGTGTACAGTTGTTCCCCCACCGGAGACGGGACATGTGGCACCTAACAAAACTAATCTGATGAGATGCACACAGCTGTCACCTAACATGTGTGACTGCTAATTTCATGTCCCACATGGAAGGTGTCCAAACATCATGATTCACCATCCATCCTCCGTCAGGTGGCTCCAGGGTTCACTTCATCCCCCACCCCACCCCCAGCCTGCCAACTGTCCCAGGCTATGGCAGCCAGGATTTATTCGGCCTGTCAAAGGAACCGTGTCAGGATGTATGAGGGACAGGAAATGTCCCCATGTCCAATCACCAGTGACTGAAACTGTATTCAGAGGCTTCACTTTTGTAAGATTGATATTGACATTTGACAGAATTAAACATGAGATCATTTTGCAAAAATAATATCTGATTTTCTTGTTAAACCAATGCTGCTTGAACAGATGAGATGGGAGTCACCTGTGGAAGATCTTCTACCTATCAGTACCTGCAAACAATAAAAGGTTTGGCAGAGGAAGTTTGTACCACAGACCCTAAATATTTGTAGTTTTTGATTATTTTAAAACAGAGAAAGATTGTAAAAATAATAATGTTGGTGAAGTTATGAAACTTTGTAAAGTTAAATAGCCAGTTTGGGATGATTCCTGGTGAGGTTTGGTCCAATTGGACCCCTAAATAGAACAAAGTCATATGTTTCTTGATAAATCAATCATTGAATATGTTGTTTTATTTCTAATTAACATCACACAAAAAAAGAAGAAAAAAAGATAAACTTAAATTTGCATACCTATGCCTATTTTATGACTGGCTATTGTTGTCATTATTCACTGTTTTCATCACTCTTTCTTAAGAAATCAGGTCTCTCTTGTCAATGAGTCCCCGAGGCTCAATGGGATTAAAGGTGCAGTCTGCAGTTTCTGTAGTGCAGTCTGTAAGTTTTCTAAAAATATATTTTTAACATATTTCTTCACTTTGTCACTATCTCCTGCAGACTGATGTTAGACAAAGTAATCTTTGAAAAAACTATAGTCCCCTTGCTTCTCCAGGTGTTACTAAAAGCATTTCTAAAAAGCCACAGTGACCCGCCGTTAACCAGCCAATAAAAACAGAGTTTGTAACCAGCCAATAAAAACAGAGCTTGAATTTGAATCAGCCAATAAAAACAGAGCTTGAATTTGAATTTCAGCAGAGCAAGGGGGAGCAGAGCCATATATGGCTCTGAGGGGGAGGGATCAGAATGCTTTGCCTGTTGAAATTTTTTCTAAGTGCTGCGTTCTACAGAAACTGCAGACTGCACCTTTAACCTGTCTAAATAAAGGTTGAATGAGTGAAAATCACAAAATTAATAGTTGTCTTACATTGATCTAGAGCTGATTTATAGCTTACAGTGTAAAGAACACAGGATTCAAACAATTTTTAAATTCCTTTAAAATTTATTAATTTCCTATAAAAAAGTATCACTGATTCTAATGAAAAACAATTTTCAAAAGTCTTAAAAAGCTAAGTCTGGTCCTCTGGACATAAAAAAAAAAGTAGAAAGGTTTTGTCTTTCGTCCGAAAGACTTCCTCAGTCTGAGAAACGTTTCAACTTTTTCGTTTTGTTTTGTTTTTTGAATGTCCAGAGGACCAGACTTAGCTTTTTTTTTTTTTAGATTTTTCTACCTAAATTATTGAGCATGCATCAGGGGATTTTCAAAAGTGGCTTCAGAACTGGCAGCACGGTGGCTCAGTTGGTACCGGTAGTTCGTAGTTGTCCCTGTGATGGACTGGAGACCTGTCCTGGGTGTCCTCTGCACCAGTGACCCCTGCGACCCAAAAAAGAAGAAGTGGGTAAAGATAATGGATGGATGGCTTCAGAACTTAGACACATTCAAGAGGTTGAATCTCCTTTACTACCGGTAATTTTAAAATGTCAGTACAGGAGGTCCCCGAGTTATGATGCAGTTCCGTTCCTACGCCCATTTGTAACTCGAAAATCGTCATATGTCGGAAAATACGTCCAAACGGCACCTCATACATGCACCTCATACGTCCAAACGGCCCCTCATACATCCAAACGGCCCCTCATACAGTACATACAGTACTGTATTTTTTCCAAGCACTTCGCCTATCCTAACACATTACCCTACATAATTATCAAAGAACACATACATTCAAAGCCATAATGAAGGGGGGGGGGAGTTAATTTCTTACTGGGAGCTGGTGAGCTTCCTGCAGCTTCATAGCGTCCATTTCCACTGCTATGCTGATGACACGCAGCTCTACTTGTCATCAAAACCTAACTCCACCCACCCACCCTCCATCCTCACCGACTGTCTCAATGAGCTAAATCACTGGTTTTCTAACAATTTCCTTCAACTAAACAGCAACAAAACAGAAATCATTCTTGTTGGTACCAAAAACTCTATTTCAAAATCAGAACATCTTCTCGTCCCCCTTAACAACTCTCTGCTATCCCCCTCCCCTCAGGTCAAGAGTCTCTGTGTCATCCTCGACACCACTCTCTCCTTCACTTCACACATCAACAATATTACTCGGTCTGCCTATTTCCACCTCCGTAATATTAACCGTCTCCGTCCTTCTCTCACACCCCGCTCCACAGCCATCCTGGTGCACAGTCTTGTGACTTCCCGTATCGATTACTGCAACTCCCTTCTCTACGGCCTCCCCAACAAATCTCTCCACAAGTTACAGATGGTCCAGAACTCAGCTGCCCGTGTCATCACTCAAACCTCCTACTATAACCACATCACTCCTGTCCTGCAGCAGCTCCACTGGCTCCCGGTTAAATCACGCATCATCTTCAAAATTCTACTCCTCACGTTCAAATCTATCCACAACCTTGCCCCTCCTTATCTATCTGACCTCCTACAAATCTCCATCCCATCACGCTCTCTCAGATCCTCCTCTTCGCTACATCTCCATGTACCCTCTGCCCGCCTCTCCACCATGGGGAGCAGGGCCTTCACCTGCTCTGCCCCTCACCTCTGGAACGCCCTACCACCAGACCTTCGAAACACCACCTCCCTTTCTCTGTTCAAGACTGCCCTGAAAACACATCTCTTTAGACTAGCTTATCACTAACTTTACTAAATGTATTTTTATTATCTTCCATTTTATAATCTTTATGTATTTTATATTTCAATTTGTCACTGATATTGTTTGATCTGTATTACACTGTATTGGTTTGCTAAGTGTCCTTGGGTGTCCTGAAAGGCGCTTTTAAATTAAATGATTATTATATTATTATTATTATAGCGTTTACAGCAACGTCTGTTAGCATGTTAGCTCGTTGCTCAGCTGTCCCTCCGCTCAAAACAATAAGGTCTCCTGTATTTCCACGTGCGGTCCAGCAGTCGAGAGTTAGCATATTTAGCCCCTCCTGACCTCCTCCTCTGCTCCGTTCTGCCTGAGGTCTCAAGTTTCCAGCACGTGAAGGCTTGGTCATAGTTGCGCTTTGGTCCGCAAGCTGGAGCGCGCGGACTGCGCGCGCACTCAGCCGTGCGGCTTCATACGTTTATGGTGTCGCATGGTGGCGCATGGCAAAGTGCTGTTCTTTTACGGACCAGCAGGTGACAGTACCTTCTAAAACATGTGCATATGTTGCAAGAAAGGTGTAGAAGAAGAAATCTACAGTAGAAGAAAAACTGTTTGAAATCACACAACAACAACAAATGGCTTTCTGCTCGCTCGGGGAATTTAATACATTTGTATCACATAAAAAACATTCCTCCATGCGTCGCAACGCCGTTTCCACGACCACAGCGGCGCAGACAGCTGCAGGCTCTGGCGTGAAGAGCGTGTAGGCTGTTGGTGAGGTCCACACTCGAGCTGTCAATCAATTCGGCGCGCGCGCTAGGCTTGCAGAGTTTCAAAAATTCGGAGGTGCGCGACACGCGCCAAACCGACGCGCAGGGCCAAAGCGCGGGTGCGGGGACTATGCGATTGTGTCACTTTGGCCGCGCGCCCTATGCGACGCGTCAACCATAAACCAGGCTTAAATCTCCCCACCTCCCTACCTCCTGTAAGTTTTGTTTCTCCTGTAAGTTTCGTTTCTCCTGTAAGTTTCGTTTCGGTACCGTATTTTCTGGTGTAAAGGCGCATAAACCCTGTAACTTGAAACAATGCTTTTCAATGGAAGGCGTTCGTAAAGTTGAATCATCTAAGTCGAGACCGTCATAACCCGGGGACTACCTGTGTTCAACAATTCAAGGAATAAATGCAGAAACAAACATCTGAAAACAAGAAAAACAAATGCTCAACAAACTGACATTAAATTATATTTGTATGAAAGGAGTAGTACGGTAACTCAGATTTGTTCGTTGGTGCTCGGTGTGTGAGAGGTATGTGCGGGTGAGACAAAGGAGGAGGGGGGAAGTGTGGAGGAGAGTTGACTAAGCATCAGGAGTCAATAGTCCAGAGTTGTGACTGTGATGCTTGTTCTCTGGTTTTTATTATTTTTTAATTTCTGCTGCATTAATAGTGAACTGTCAGCTGTGGCTCCCGTGTCTATAACTTACAACAGCAGCTGCGTGTTTGCCAGTGTTTTGACTCGGTTAAGGTACAAATGATGAGCATCTCATCCATGATGTACAGAAGTCCACAACTATCAGAGATGGATGATCCTGCTGCAGATTTCTTAATCGCAGATTTGTTTTATTTCTTTTGGGGCATGTTGATCAATGTAAACAGGGTTTACTGAGGTTGCAGAGAGATGGTTATTTTTTTATGTCACATTTCTCATTGCAACACGCTCCAACATGCTGCACAAGTTCAGCGTTGTGATAAGTTCTGCATAAGTCAAGGTTCTCATAGTTTAAAAATCATTATTACTCACATACTTTATTGCCCAGCTGGATTGAGATATATATAAACTTGTGAACTTATGAGTTACTTCCATGTAATGTGTGTGAACTTTTGCATAACTTACCGGTTGCATACCTGTAACTTTTGCCCACTTATCAGCAACACATCACCTTACACTGACATTTTGGGAGCAAACAGAATTATTGGCCATTGAATATCAACAGGTTGGTGATTCAAAACTCGCACCTAACTTATGCAACTTACACATTGTTTTTTTATTTTTTTATTTTTCGTGTGCTTAAGCTAGTGCTATACGTCATGTGACAAAGCCTAGTGATGTACATGATATGGTCTTCACTGTAACCATTTATTACTGATTTTATTTCACAGATGTATTTGAAAGGTTTTAATAACTAAAAATGAACCTGATGATTATACCTTTAGTAGAGAACAGTTATTAAAAAATGAATTAATTCAACCTTTATGTTTGTTTATGTTTATGTTTATTAAATTTGTTCATTTTTTTACAAAAGAAACAATACAAGGCAATCTCATAATGATAGTGTACAAAATGTAAAAAAATGAAAGGTGGCAGAAAGAAGAATAAATCTTATTATATCTGCCCCTTATCTCCAACAATCAGATTAAACAACAGTAGTCAAACCATGTAAACAATAATAATCTTCAACCAACTTTTTCCAACAATCAGGTTAAACAATAATATTCTTCAACCAACAGTACAAAATGACTAACTCTTTCTAATTTTCTAACTAATACTAATACAGTACAAAATGACTAACTCTTTCTAGTTTTCTAACTAATACTAATACAGTACAAAATGACTAACACTTTCTAATTTTCTAACTAATGCAATACACATTACGTTATTTCACATATATTTTTTTAACATATTTGTTTTGATCATTTTTTTAAATGTAAACATTGACTTGGCATTTTTAACTACATTCTCCAAGCCATTCCATAATCTAATTCCCTGGATTGAGGTAGAACGTCCCTTCAAACTGGTTCTGAATTGTGGTTTTACAAACAACTCTGTTCCCTTAAGATTATAACAACTTTGTCTTTTAACAAAGTGCATTTGGATATTTAAAGGTAATGCATTATTTTGAGCTCTATACATAACTGATAAGATATTATAGTCTACCAAATCATGGAACTTCAGTAATTTTAGTTGATAAAATAATGTACTTGATGGATGACGGTAATGCTTTCTAGTGATAATTCTTACAGCTCTTTTCTGTAATACAAAAATAGGCTTTGTGATTGTTTTACACGCATTCCCCCAAACATCAATACAATAGATTAAGTGTGGAACAATGATTGTGTTATACAACAAATACAGAGCCTTATCATTCAATAGGTCTCTGACTTTGTACAGTACTGCTATCGATTTAGCTATTTTTATTCTTACAGAATTTATGTGTTGTTTCCATGTCAGTTTGTCATCAATGATAACACCCAAAAACTTCACCTCACTCACTCTACAAATCTCAACATCCTCAATTTTGAGTGGAACATCAACAGTTTTCTTTCTATTACCGAATATCATGTAATTAGTTTTCTCTAGATTTAATGATAATTTATTTATTTTAAACCAAGTTTGTATCTTTACAAATTCTGTCTTTATCAATTCTAACATTTGTTCTATATCTTCACCTGAACAGAAAAAAGTGGTATCATCTGCGAAAAGTACACATTTAAGGAGTCCTGACACATTTACCAAGTCATTCACATATAAAATAAAAAGCTTTGGTCCAAGTACAGAACCTTGGGGAACTCCACATGTGATATTACAGAGGTCAGATCTTACATCATTTATTTGTACAAATTGTTTCCTATTTTTTAAGTAGCTAGATACCCACTGTAATGCTGGTCCTCTAATACCATATTTGTTCAGTTTTTCAAGGAGTATTGTGTGATCAATAGTATCGAATGCTTTTTTTAAATCAACAAAGATACTGATACAGTGTTGTTTTTGATCGACAGCAGTAGTTATTTGTTCCATTAATTCCATGAGAGCCATTGATGTAGAGTTTTTTGATCTAAACCCATACTGACTGCTGCTTAGAATATTTTGTTTATCTATAAATTGGTCTAGTCTGTTTACAAATAGTTTTTCAAGAATTTTTGAAAACTGTGGTAACAAGGATATAGGTCTATAATTGTTGAATACACATTTATCACCATTTTTAAAAAGAGGAACGACCTTAGCTACTTTCATATTATCTGGAAAAATTCCTGTTGAAAATGATAAGTTACATATGTATGTGAACGGCTCAATAACATGGCTCATTATGTCCTTTACAAACATCATATCCATGTCCACCCAGTCTTTCGATCTCTTGTCTGTAAGATGTTTTACTACATTCATTATTTCCTCTTTGTTAGTTCCATTTAGGAAAATACTATTTGCACAACCTGTAATTGAGTGGATCATATTTTTATCTACTTTTGGTATCTTAGCTGCAAGGCTTGATCCAACATTCACGAAATATTGATTAAATCCATTTACAATTTCATTTTCATCATGAACTTCATCGTTGTCTTTTACAAAATATTTTGAAATACCAGTTTTTGCTTTATGATTCTTCAGTACACCATTCATTACTCGCCATGTTGCTTTCATATCACCATTAGTTTTATCTAATAATTTACTATAATATTCTTTCTTATGTTTCCTTATAATCCCTACTAATTTATTTTTATACTTTTTATATTTTTCTTCTGCGCTCTGACTTCGCAATTTCAAGAAACATGAATACAAATAATTCTTTTTTTTACATGCATTTCTTAACCCTTTTGTCATCCATGGTTGATCATTCGTATTTCTCTTTGTGTAATTTGTTTGCACACAATTCTTTTCATACAGGGTTTCCAAGATATTCATAAACTCATCATATGCCCTGTTCGCATCATCAACATACACATCATTCCAGTCTTGTTTATCCAGATCCTCTTTCAATTTTTCCAAAACTTTTTTTGATGTGTTTATGATTTTTTTCTTCGTTGTGTCTGCTTTTGTGATTTTTTGATCATTTTTAAAGATTGTGAAAACTGGTAAATGATCACTTAAGTCGGTCGTTAAGATACCACCAATCACATCCCCATTTGTTATATTTGTGAAAATATTATCAATTATTGTGGCACTATGAGTTGTAATTCTTGTTGGCTTTGATATCAATGGATACATATTTAAACTGTACATTGAGTTTATAAATGTGCTTATGTTATTTGAATCTGTTTTATTTCCCATATCAATGTTAAAGTCTCCACACAAGAAAATATTTTTATTAAAACTTTTCTCCATTAGTTCCAAGATTTTATCCGTGAATATTTCTATATTTGCTCCTGGTGATCTATATACACAACTTATTATTATGTTTTTATCGTTTTTGTTTATAATTTCTATTGTTATCATTTCCATAATATTATCAACTATTAAGACAAGAAAGTTCATTCTCAATAATCTTACTCTGACTGACGAAGCCCTCTGGAGTGAGGGTGAAACGTTTCTACAAAAAAGAAACTGTCCAGATGAACTGATTGAGAATGAGCGGATTATCAACTATTATTGACATTTCATTATTTAATTTACATTTTATTTCATTATTGACAAATAGTGCGACACCACCACCTCTTTTATTATTTCTGTTCATATGATATAAATCATACCCCTCGATGTGAATATTACTAGTGTTATCATCATTAAGCCATGTCTCTGACAACGCTATTATCGTAAAAGTTCTATTTAATTGTTTTAAGTAATCTGTTATTTTGGATATGTTTGCATTTATACTTCTGCTATTAAAGTGAATAATGGAGAGAACTCCATTTGATATATTGATGTCATTAAACTGCTCTTCATTATAATATTCGCTATCATTTATTACAGGAAAAAAATTTGCATCAATCACATTTTCAACATTATATATTTTAGGTTCTGAGTCTTCGTATGTTGTCATGTTCTAATGTATTTGTTCATTTCACCGTATATTTTATCCATTTTGATTGTGAGTTGTTTCATTGATTTGTAATTTTTCATCTCTTGAATTCATCCAGATCCGTCAGCTCTTTTATCATTTTAGGCCGAGACCCTTCCTTTGCTTTGATAAAGACGTATCCATTTCTAGTCCATGTTGATGCTATTTTTTTTCTTTGTTTTTTAACCACCTTGCTTCTTTTGCAATTTTTCCATTTTTTTTGGTAAGATGTTCATTTATGTAAACGTCTGATCCCTTCAGATTTGTTCTCTTTTGCATAACATAGTTTTTAGTATTCCTGCCAATGAACTTAACGACCACTGACGGTTTGAATCTTGATGAATTACTGGGCAGGGTGTGACAGAATGAAATGTCCTCATGGCTTATGTTAATGTTCTTTTCCTGTAAGAAATTAACTACAAGTTCATCCAGAGTCTCTTGTTCTTCCTGAGATTCATGTGAATGAACATCAAGTCCTGAGATGACCACGTTGTCTTGCTTTGTAAATTGTTCTAAATCCTCTATTTTTTGTTCTAAATCAGCAATTATCTTGTCTTTGTTAGTTACCAGTTCTTTCAGTTCTCTTATTTCTTTAACCAGACTGTCCTGGGAAACCATCTTTGCTGTTAAACTTTCTATTTGTCCACTCATAAAGTTGAGTGATTCTTTAAATTCTTGCATTTCTGAGTTGTTTCTCTCCGAGTCTGGTGACTTTTGTCCTCTATTTTTCATATTTACAGAGACTGGTGACTTTAGTCCTTTACCTCTTGTCATACTTACAGAGTTTGTGACCTATTGGTAGCAGGACTTTGGTTTATTCACTGAACCACGTGGCCATTCCACGAGGCTCACAGGCCTAAAGATGATTGGTGTGGCCCAGCAGTGCAGCACCCAGATTAGCAGTTATTAGTTTAGAACTCACAGTTTCAGCAGCCTGCAGCAATCAGATCCACCATCCGAAGAGGTCCACTCACTAGATCAGACGCAGTCCAGCCAGCACCGCACTCAGCTCCAGTGGCTCCAGGCCCAGCTCCGACCCCCACCAGAACCGATGCAGCCTAGTTAGCACAGCACGTAGCTCCAGGCCCAGCTCCGAAGCCCGCTCAGCCCCAAGCGGCGGTCCCCCGGCTCTCCCACGGCGATCCGTCCAGCTCGAAACTCCAGGCCGCGGTCCTCCGGTTCTCCCACGACTCTCAGGCGGCGTTCACGTTCGGCCCACTCGCGGTGCCTGGCCCCGGCTCTCTCACGGCTCCCAGCCCAGCTCGAACTCCAGGCCGCGGTCCTCCGGTTCTCCCACGACTCTCAGGCGGCGTTCACGTTCGGCCCACTCGCGGTGCCTGGCCCCGGCTCTCTCACGGCTCCCAGCCCAGCTCGAACTCCAGGCCGCGGTCCTCCGGCTCTCCTACGGCGCTCCAGGCGGCGTACACGGCGCTCGGCTCACTCGTGGTGCCCGGCCCAGCTTAAAGTTCCAGGCGGCGTATACCACGCTTGGCCCACCACCGCGCTACCACTGTAGCGTGTTTTGTTGTGTTCTTTCACTGCAACAAAGCACCCCAGCGTGCCGGCCCGCTTTTCTTCGTAATAACCAGCGTATTCTCCGGTTTATTTGTTTACGAAGCCTGCAACTACAGCACCCGGTTACGGTGAGCTAGCTCGGTTAGCTTTGATTAGCCCGGTTTGTAGCTACGCTAGGCTAACTCTCGGCAAAAACTCACGGACACGTTGGCTTGTAGATTCATAATTCTGGATCGCAAGTTCCAGTCCAATTTCCGCAGCTTTTTCAACGCTCCTCTCTGTACATCTCTGCACATCCAGCGCAAAAAAGCTCTTCGAATACTCCTTTTGGAGGTAATACTGGCAGGAGCCCGACTAAACACGTCCACTCTGTTCAGCCGCCATCTTGTTTGTCAGACAGATAAGTCACACTTTTATTTAGACAGATAAGTCACACTGACCTAGAAGACTCATTTACAAGTGAGATCTGCTTAGACAGACAAAAAGTAATGAAACTGGTCACATTAGGAATTGGAGGCGAAAAAAGTTCCTATTAAAATCTTTCTTCTTGGCTGAGAAGAAAAACTCTAATATTAAAAAACACCTTGCACAAACATACACATAGAAGTGTAGACATTCTGCAGAGGGGTTTCGCCGAGAGCAGTGAGCAATGTCCATGGACGATCTCGAGGACATTGTTAGAGTTCTGATGAGGATGGAATAATTAACCAGTTCTCTCCGGTGAGATCCGTAAACATTCTCGAGGGATGTCAAGGAATGGCCAAGGTCAATGCTAGTGAGAATCCAAGAGTCCTGAAATGATGACAGAATGTTTATTCAGCTGGTTCACTCTGATTGTCAATGGACTTCCCCCAGTGGCGGACTTAGACATTTTGGGGCCCCAGGCAAACCTTTGTAAAGGGGCCCTCCCCCAAGTCAGCCTAAATTTACCATTAGGCCCTGCCCTGAAGGTCAAAGATTTTCATGTTCATACTCTAATACTGGGAACTAGACAATAAAAACAACAGTTTTTTCTCTACTTTAATAAGGTACAACTATCCTTTAAAGTCTTTTAGTAAAACATGTTTTATTATTGCAATAAAAGGCTCTAAATTAAGTCTTACACCAAAATTCAACAACACTAAATAAACACAAACGAATAGAGAGGGTATGTGAGCAATACAGTAGAAATATATTTTCCTAAATTAGAAGATTTTCACAACTTCAACTCTTTTAATGTTATATTACATATTCTGTAACAGGGAACAGTTGTTAGATCAATGTGAAAAAGTGAGTGTGTGTAGTTGAGATTTGGTACTTTGAGATGAATTCACACACTTTTTAAAACTTCCTCCCATCTTCTAACTTCTGCTTTTATTAGATCTTGGCTTGTCTGATCAATGGCTGTGTTTGTTTGAAGTCTGTCAGTCAGTGTGTGCCATTTTTTCATGTTGGTGATGTGTTCATCAGACTTCTCATGCTGCTTAAGATGTGCGTGGATTTTTTTCTCCAGTCACTTTAACCACTGGAACTCAGTTGGGTTTTTCCATTTCCAAAGAGTCTACAACAAAAACATACAGCTAAGTTGTATGCTCTACTGTAGACTAGCCAGGATCCTGCAATTTTTTCTCAAATTTTCATTACCATGTGGTAATACTGTGATATAAATCTGCGTCCATCTGGATTTCTAGGGAAGTCAATATCTAGCTGAACAGGGCCTTTTTGGACAATAGAGCATCATTCTTTGTCATTCAAGTCTTTTGGCCATAGTGCTGGATCATCTGCCAAAACACGACCACCAGAGAGTGAAGGGACTTCTTGACTCACAGCAGGCTAAAAGGAAAAAGAAGACATTATTACATTTAATACATGTGAAGGCTCTCATTTATCCAAGTTTCCATAATTAAGATTGAAAGTTTTGACTTCTTTTTAAACCTTAAGACTTACACAGACTTTAAACTAAATGACTCAAATAATGTCACTTTTCATTTATATCAATTTTTACATTTTAGAAAATTTAATTTAGTAATCCTAGCCTTTTGATTCTGTTGTTTTAAACTAACAGTAGCATTTATGTCCAAAGCAAACCAGTCATTATTAAAAAACACGTTTTTGCATTACTCAGAAAGCTATAAGTTGTGCTTTGTAATGTAATTAATGGAGGGAATATGGACCAAATAATAAAACAACGATAGTCTGATGAAGTTTTAACAGTCAAATATTTTGTAAAATGGTTGAGAAAAAAATTAATAGATAACTGTGGAATATTTTAGATCTATTCTATTCAATGTATAGTCCGTATATTTTAATAATATAATAAACAAGCAGGGTAGGGAGGGAGCTAAAGTAAGTAAAATATAAAATCCCCTCTATCTCTCCTCGTTTAAGTCAGAAGATTTAGGTCGAATATCTTTTAATATTTTGATACAGAAAGAAAACATGAAAATAGCGGTTGTCTCAGCTGATTACTGTCAGGATTTCTTTTACCCAATCTTCGTCTTTAAGAGTCACTGCCTTGACGGCATTCACTTCTTCCTGTATCCTGTCCGGTTCCCCCACACTTTCAATGGGCCGCCCATCATTATCAGCCGTTGATGACGTTTTAGACCCATTAAAAAATGTTGTCAATTTTGGTTGTGTAGAAACATAAGTTTTGTTTTTTTCACGCTTTTTCCGTTTTTCTGCTCCGCTTTCGTACCTTCGCTTCATCTTTTTTCTTCTCCTCTGTCTTCCGCTTCCTGCTGAAGCATACAGCACTTCCTTGATTTTGGGGTGATGTCATGATGGAATAGTCCATTTTAGTAGGGGGGAGCTGAAGTCAACCTTATATTATATTGCGTTTTTAATGATAGTTTTCATCGTAACTATAATTATTTTTATGTTAAACGTACATTAACAAGCAGGAGCAATGTTAGGGATGCAGGTGACTGGCCGGGGTGGGGCGGGGCCCATGCTGATTGGGGGACCCAGGCACCCGCCTCTTTTGCCTTAATGGTACATCCGCGTCTGACTTCCCTGATGGGAGGGAGTGAGAGCGTCAGATTACATATCCTCCAGGCAATTCAGATAAGGTGGCTTTCAAGACCAGCCGGGGGAGTCAAATTCAGATAAACACACAGTTGTTTTGGGGACAGGAAGAATTTAATGACAACTACCTTGAGTCTGTGTTCGTCCAAAACGGTTCTGAAATGTCCAAATTACAGTACATGGCCACACCGATGGAATGTTTGTTTTTAAAGCTCTGAATGGCCTCGCTCCTCCTTATGTAACAGAGTTGTTAAGTTTCCCCGCCCGCTCCAGGTCTCTGAGGTCAGATAGCCAACTCTTGCTCTCTGTTCCACGGACAAAATATAAACGTTGGGGTGACCGTGCCTTTTCTGCGGCCGCACCTCGACTCTGGAATACACTCCCACTTGAGCTACGCCAGATTACTGAACTTGGCCCTTTTAAATCAAAGCTTAAGACTTTTTTATTCAAACTGGCTTTTAGTAATTAAATATGTGGTGACATTTCTGGTTTTATTTTTGCTTTTATGTTGTGTTTTTCTTGATTTTTAATCTGTCTTTTTAAGTACTGCACTGTTTTTTGTTAAGCACTTTGGTCACCACCACCGTGGTTGTGTAAAGTGCTATATAAATGAATAAATGAAATGAAATGAATGTGCCCGAGCGAAAATCTCCGAGATCTGATTCCATTCTGCCCAAGGCAGTTGAGTCTGGGTACTCGAGCATGAACCAAGCCATCACAAAGGCAAGCAGCATGAGCGGGTCCCAATTTGCTGCCTACAACTTCCTTGATTGTAGATAAAAACCAGCAACCAGCCAAATACAAAAAGCAGGAACCAGTTATCGTAAATCCAATTAAATATGCGTCCTTAAAATCCACATATAGAAGCAGAGATAGACACATCATCAAGTCTTCAAGTCGATGAGATATCCAGCTGTGTGCATGCCAACAGGGCAAATTGGCCTGCCTAAAGCCTGTCTTCTCTTTGAAGAAATGTTATCGATTGTGTTGAGGGACCAACTGGCCAAATACTGTAAGTCCATAATTATGGTTCGGAAGATATGCAAGAGAGGCTCAGAAGCAGTTTCACAGACAGACCAGCAAAGCAAAGAGGAGAGGAAGGGGAGAAAGCTTCCGACCTCGGCAGGAGCAAGTGGGGAAAATAAAAAAACAAAACTTGATTTGTTTGAGTCGACTGTAACTTAAATAATTTATATTTAGGTTTTCTTTTTTTGGGGTGGGTGGGGGCGCTTACTAATAGTTAGTGCTTCTTCAACAGTTTTCGCAAAGAGGCAGATGTACTTAAAACACATTTGAGTGTGTTAACCTGATTCTGCATGCTTAAAACTTGCTCAACAAATGTGTCAGGCTGGAATCAAGAGCAACCAGCCGGTTGACCAACTGTCCCACGGACATTCATAACAGCAACTGTCTCTGTCTTATCTGTACACTGGCAGCTGATATGGCTTCTTTTACACAACTCAGACATGAAGCCATCTCACCACCTGCTGAAGTTCTGCTTCAAACAACTTCCTGCATGGCCGTGGCGTGTCACAAAACAAGTTGTGAAACAGTGTGTGGAACAGTTAAACCTGACAGGAAATGGTAATGATAAGGACAGTAGATCACTATTCTTTTGCAGGAAAAGCACATGGGGAACGTTTTGTTTATTCATGTTGATGCTTCTGCCTTGTCCTGTTCAATTTTGAAGAAAGCTGAGCTGCTGGAGCCACCTACGGTACTGTCTGTCTCATGGCTCTTTGTCCTGAGTTAGGGATGGACCAGTGGAGTGGCTCAGGGGCACCAGTCCATCCCTAATCCAGGACAAAGAGCCATGATTCAGACAACCAGGCCACCAGTCCTTCCCTAACCCATGACAAAGATCCATGAGACGCCAGGCCCCATCAGAGAATATTGTCATATTTTTGGAGTGTGGTATAAAAGTGACAGGAAGGCCGTGGCAGAGATTTGACTCAGGAACCCTCTTGTTGTTAGGCAGCATTGTGCTGACCAACGCTGTGAAAGCCACAGTTACAGTTCTGCTAGTTTAGATTCAGATAAGTTTAAAACCACTTTGCTTGAAGCTATGTCTCTTCCAGAAACCATTAAACCTGCTGCTTTCTGTGCATTTTACCTGAAAAGGGTAGAGTTTATTACATTATTCATTAAATTGTGAAATACAAAACTTTAAACATATATTTAAAAAAAAAAACTCTTCTTTTTACCTGGAAAGAAGACAACATCTTAATGAGCCTCCTCTAGTCTTTTGAAAAAAAAAAAAAATCTTAAAATAAATAAATAAATACAATTAGTAACTAGTTAGTGAGGAACAGTCTCTCAGGTTTAGGCAGAAAAAATGTGTTTCACACAAAATCACTTTTTTCTATTTGTGTTATGATTTTAGTTGTCTTGATGAAGCCACACAGCATATTTTATACAATGTGTTGTTTTTTCAACACCTACTGTTGAAAATGCAGTTTGAAAAGTGGATAAAATCATGATAAACGAGAGCCTTGTCTGAGGCTGTGATGGACATTATTCTTTACATCAAACCTCCACCAGAGAGCAGTGTGCCCAACGCTGAGACTGAAGTCCCAGATTGGAGGAGAGGGACCAGCCACACAAAGACAAACATGAGAAAGAGCCTCTGGTACAGTAGAATATACAGTAATCTGATTATTACCCCGATACCTGCCAAATATGAACAAAGACATTTTTCCATCTGTGCCGTGAGTTCCATCAGACTTACAGAACATCTTCAGAATCTTTGTCACTTTTTGTTTTTCTGACCTTTTTTGTGTCCATTTTGTGCTGCTTCTAATTAACTGAGCTTCAAAGGAAATTACTGTAATATGGACAATAAAACCTTCAAAACAAGATGTATTTAACAGATTACATCATTACCGGTGATAGGTATGCTTTATGGTTTCTAACAGATAGAAGCTGCCTGCCTCCATATGCAGGATGTTTTTCCTTTCCTTCTTCTCAGTGTCCCCTTCACACTCACACATGCTCGCGCACACACACACACACACACACACACACACACACACACACACACACACACACACACACACACACACACACACACACACACACCCACACGCACACACACACCATGCTGCTTTATAGCCCCCCTCCTGAGGGATCATGGGAGTTGCGCATGTCGTGTGGTGTTCCATGCTCTGCCCGCGGCGCTCCAGGAGGAGGCGCGCGGTAATGACCTGCTCCTCAGCTCGCCTTGCTGCCATCACCCTCACAATTAATTCCCGACTGGCGTTCCTACTGGGTGGCGGACGGGGAGGAGGAGGAGGAGGGTGAGAGTGTGAGCTCCCTCATTAGAGCTCCTTGTAATGTGTCTGGCAGCAGTTCCCATCCTGACACTCCTGCATTTCCACTGTTGCTGCTGCATTTGTATTATGGGATGACTCCTGCAACGCTATCCTGCCTCCCAGAACAACTGACATAATGTAGAAAAGATGCGACTGCACCAAGGTTTTATCCAGAAGACTCCAGGAAACACACACAGAAAGCAGTCTGAGGTGGACGGATAAGGACGGGGCAGTTCTGGAGCAGGTCACTGATAGTGACCTACAATAATGGTATCACCATAGTGGTATAAAAGTACTACTATCACAAAAGTAGTATGATAGTAGTGGTACCACAGTAGTGGTATCACAGTAGTGGTATAAGAGTGAAGCTATCACAGTAGTAGTATATGAGTACAGTAGTACTATCACAGGAGTGGTATCAAAGTAGTATTGTAAGAGTAGTGCTATCATAGTAGTATGCTGGTGAAGATTATCAGTCGTCCAGGACATGATAAAATCAAAAAGGCGTTCAATAGAGGCCAAGATGGTGTAGTGGCAGGGGAATCGGACTTGGGATCCGAAGGACCCAGGTTCGAACCCCGGCCACGGCACACCTTGGGATGTCTGTGAGTGCACATCTATTTTCCCCAGCTACCCGGGCGCTGACTACGGCTGCTCACTGCACCACCTGGTGGTGGTTGGGTTAAATGCAGAGACCAATTTCGTCTGTCAAGTATGGGAACATACACAGATGACAAAAATGTGACATTTATTTATTTATCAACTGGACTTTATTTGTTGCAAAAGACGTTTCGACCCCTATCCAGGAGGCTTTTTCAATTCACTGAAACCAAAAAGTGAGTGTGTGGAGTTATAACAGTCTAAAGAAATCACGCACAATCATATGTAAATTGCAAGCTGAGGTAACACATATATGTAAATTGACAGATCACACCTTAACAGTAGGGGGTTCCCTTGAAGTCTCTGGCACAGCTCCGTTGTCTTGGGTTTTTATTTATTGTTTTATTTTTCCGTGGTTCTTCTTCTCAACATCTATGGACCTTACCAAGCTCCGCCCACAGGGCCGCGTTTCATTGGCTAATGCCCATAACACGTCACAGCGCAGCTTCCACGTGCGTGCCGGTCTCACAAAACAAACGCTACGGTAGCGTTTGTGAGACCGGCACCACATGCTACTTACATTGCTAGCTAGCATACGTGCAGAATTTTTCTGCGTCAGGGCTGGAAAAATGCTCCTCCACCGTCAGTGGGGTATCTGTACAGGAGATGTCAGGTACCCTGACCGTATTTGTGGAAGTAAAATTCACCGTTTCCCTATATGTGAAACTGAATGCCTTGCTTGGATCAAAGCTTGTGCACGACCACAAAACTGAACAATTATTTCTTTCACCAGCAGAGAAGGGTTGACCTGCTTTTGAAACCTGCTAGTTAACAACACGCGGTCACGATGAGAGAAAGCCACAGTTCACTGAACGTCCTGGAAGTTGGGAAGAAACAGCTCTGCTAACCCCACATGAGCTAGCTAACACAACGAGCTCTACTGTCGATTTCACCTAAAACTGCACAAAATCGTGACACGAAGGCTGGATTTTAACTAACACACCGGACGGCTGAGCTCGTTAGCCCTCACAAAAGTCGCTGTCGGCGTGTTTAGCAGCTAAAGCAGCAACGGCTAACCAACCACTTAAGGAATGAATGGAGATTACAGTTAGCATTAGCTTTGCGACCAAGGCACACAAACTTTTGCCAACAATAGAAATCGCTGATTTCAAAAGTAACCCTCAAAACCATGAATGCCTGACTTACCCAGCCTTGCAGGAACAATAGGCATCAGTGATCCTGTCCACAGCTGTAATAATGCTGAGCCTGAGCGTGTGAGGAGCTGCTGTTTTCCCCATCAGACGGTAGCATTAGCGGTGACGCGCACGCTGTTTGGAGGCATCGCGTGGATCAAACAACTTGATAACGTCCAAAAAAAAAATAACATGAACTTGTTGGTTCCCCTGTCCATTGTCATGGCTGATATTTTGTTGGAATCTGGCAGAAATGATACACTATTCGACTCAAAAATACCCTGCAGTCAGTCGACGCCATGTTTTCCATTGACACCAAAGCTGCGCTTGGGAGACGTGCAGCCATGTTGGAGCTTAGGGGGCGTTTCTGGGCGGAGCTTGGTAAGGTCCATTCTCAGAATCTGAAGCAGTAGAAACCGTCAAAAAACGACTTCTACAGGAAAAGGATTTGGACAAAAGGACCAACTTCACCCCAGACCACATCTGCACCCTGCTGGATCTCTGCCTTTCCACCACTTATTTCAAGTTCAATGACAGATTTTACAGACAGAAGCACGGCTGTGCCATGGGATCTCCAGTGTCACCCATTGTTGCCAACCTTTACATGGAGGAAGTGGAACAGAGAGCCCTAAACTCATATGAGGGGACAATTCCAAGCCATTGGTTCCGATATGTGGATGATACCTGGGTCAAAATCCAAGCCAGGGAGGTGGAAGCGTTCACCAGACACATTAACTCGGTTGATAACAACATCAAGTTCACCAAAGAGGATGCTAACGACAATAAGCTGCCTTTTTTGGACTGTTTGGTGCATATGGAGGGAGAGGGCAGTCTCAACATTGAAGTTTACAGAAAACCAACCCACACAGACCAATATCTCCTGTTTGACTCTCACCATCCACTGGAGCACAAACTTTCTGTCATCAGAACCTTACAGCATCGGGCAGAACACATCCCCACAAGGACAGAAGGGAAGAAAAAGGAACAGAAACACATCAACAAATCTCTGCAAACATGTGGATATCCCAACTGGGCTTTTGTCAAGTCAGCAAGGAAATCTGCTAAACACAATAATGAACAGAAAAAGACTAACAGACGAAAAAACATTGTCATTCCTTATGTTGCTGGAGTCTCAGAGAATTTCAGAAGGATTTTCAACAAACACAACATCCCAGTACACTTCAAACCCAGCAGGACTCTCAGACAGAGGCTGGTCCACCCTAAGGACAGAACCCCCACACACAAACAGAGTGGTGTGGTGTACGCAGTCCAGTGCAGCGAGGACTGCCCAGACCGCTACATTGGAGAAACTAAGCAACCCATCCACAAAAGAATGTCCCAACACAGGAGAGCAACCTCCTCTGGACAAAACTCAGCTGTTCACCTCCACCTCACGGACAAGGGTCACTCTTTTGATGACCAAAATGTGCAAATTTTGGACAGAGAGCACAGATGGTTTGAGAGGGGTGTGAAGGAAGCTGTTTATGTTAAGAGAGAAAAACCTTCTCTTAACAGAGGAGGAGGTCTGAGATTTCAACTTTCCAAGACTTATAACTCAGTTTTGGGGCTGATTCCCAAACGTTTTACACCGGATGGGAGCAGAGGTGTCTGGTCTGTGAATTAGACTAACAAAGTTGTTTGAGAAACCTCTGTTGTTGGTTTGTGAGGTGTTTTTTGTCAATCTACATACAGTTGTGTGTTTTCTGCCAGAGACTTCAAGGGAACCCCCTACTGTTAAGGTGTGATCTGTCAATTTACATGTATGTGTTACCTCAGCTTGCAATTTACATATGATGGTGCGTGATTTCTTTAGACTGTTATAACTCCACACGCTCACTTTTTGGTTTCAGTGAATTGAAAAATCCTCCTGGATAGGGGTCGAAACGTCTTTTGCAACAAATAAAGTCCAGTTGATCTTGTATTGAATGCCTTTTTGATTTGATCATAGTGGTGGTATCACAGTAGTGGTCTCACAGTAGTAGTATCACAATGGTCTCACAGTAGTACTATCACATTAGTGGTATCAGTGGTAGGATCACAGTAGTAGTATCAGAGTAATAGTATTAGAGTAGTAGTATTACTGTACAGTATAGTAGTAGTAGTATAACTGTAATGGTATCAGTGTAGTAATAATAATAATAATAATTTGTCACATTTGTCATCTGTGTATGTTCCCATACTTGACAGACGAAATTGGTCTTCTGCATTTAACCCAACCACCACCAGGTGGTGCAGCGAGCAGCGTAGTCGCGCTCGGGGAGCTGGAGAATTAGATGTGCACTCATAGACACCCCAAGGTGTGTAGTGGCCGGGGCCGGGGCGCGAACCCGCGTCCTTCGGGTCCCAAGTCAAAAGCCCTGCCACTACACCATCTATCACAGTAGTGGAATCACAGTATTGGTATCACAGTAGTTGTATCACAGTAGTGGTATAAGTCAGAGTCAGTCAGAGTCAGAGAGTCTTTATTGTCATTTGCACCGCATGTAGTACATGTGATGAAATGAGATTATGTACACAGGGTCCTAGTTACATCCAACAACAAAATGTAAGAGAAAAACAGTAATAACATCTAGGATATGAACTAAGAAAAACATCCAACTAGAAATACACTAAGCCCTAGAGTAATAGAAAAACATCATTACAAACAGCAGCACGAACATGAGTCTTTATGAGCAGATGGTCACAGATGAACACAGCAACAAGAAAACAGATCAGCATCAGCATGATGTGATATTTCACAGTGATTATTCTTATTATTTATTTATTCATGAGTCTAACAGCCTCAGGGTAGAAGCTGTTCCTCAGTCTAGTGGTTCTACATTTGATGCTCCTCAACCTCCGTCCTGAGGGGAGTGGGGCAAAGAGTGTGTGTGCTGGGTGAGTGGGGTCTTTCATGATGCAGGTGGCTCTTTTCCTGCATCTCGAAGTGTAAATGTCTGTGATGGTGGGGAGACTGACTCCAACAGACCTCTGTGCAGCCTTCACCACTCTCTGCAGAGCTTTTCTTTCTGCAACTGTGCAGCCCCCATGCCACACATTGATGCTGGAGCACAGGATGCTCTCCACTGCACACCTGTAGAAGGATGTGAGGACTGGGCTACTCAGACCAGCTCGTCTCAGCCGTCTGAGGAAGTAGAGTCTCTGATGACCTTTCTTGATCAGGCTGGTGGTGTTGTTGGTCCAGCTGAGATTATCATTCAAGTGTACTCCCAAGTACTTGTAGCTGGAGACTACTTCCACCACTGATCCACCTATGTTCAGTGGGGTGTGGGTTTGTTTGTTCCTTCTGAAGTCCACAATCATCTCCTTTGTCTTCTTCACATTCATGTGTTCATAAGAGTAGTAGTATCACAATTGTAGTATCATAGTAGTAGTAGTATCACAGTAGTGGTATCAGTGTAGTGGTATCAGTGTATTAGTATCAGAGCAGTAGTATCACAGTACAGTAGTTGTATCACTGTAGTAGTATCAGAGTTGTGGTAGTGTATCTGGTCAATATTGTTCACTGATTATACTTGTGGGCTTGTTTGGAGGCTCTTTACAGAATTTCTCGTCTAATTTTTTTTACAATAAGCATGGTTGATGTTCATTTAGGTAAAATAAAGTTATCTCCACGTGTTTCTGGACTGATCACTCAGCAAAGAAAAGCACATGGTGGTGTTCATAATAAGGCTCCTACATTTGAACAGTACAGCGTAAAACCCAAAGCTCTCTGCAAAATGGCTGCCAGGAAGCTCACCTAGTGTCGTCAGAGGTTGTGGAATTGTTTCCCTATTTTAATTGTCCAGACTTTACTGAGCCAACATACTGTACAACAAAAACTTAAGTTTTTATATAGTGATGTGTCCACAACATAATGGTTTCAATTCACTTCCATCAGAGTCTGGGTTTGTGTGAGATCAACCATTATGATTTTATGGTGTTTTAATTAATTTTATTCAACTTTAATTGTAGCAAACATCAAACATCCATCTTTCCATCCATCCATTATCTTTTACTCACTTCTTCCATTTTGGGTCACGGGGGTCGCCAGTGCCCATGCCCAGCAATCACTGTGCGAGGGGCGGGGTACACCCTGGACGGGTCGCAAGTCCATCACAAGGCCACATAGAGACAAATGAGACAAACAACCATTCACTCTCTCACTCACACCTAGGGACAATTAAGGCCCTGTTTACACGGACACTGTGGGGGGAAACGGAGGTTTTGGGTATGTTAATTAGATGAAAAGTTTTGCGTTGACACGGATCCGCTCGAATCTCCCCCCTCCCTCATGCCCCCCTCCTCCCTCATGAATTCACTGTAGTTACCATGCCGGGTCATTAGTTGGCGCTGTGAATTTTTGAACCTTCACCCACTGCGCATGCGTGCTGCTGAACCTTCACCCAATGCGCATGCGTGCTGCCTCACTCTGCTGGCAGACTGCTGCGTTCTTCTGGGCTAAACGTTGAGCTAACAACAACAACTTAACAACAAGTTAAAGCTAAATTTGGATAAGAGTTGACAGATTTGACACCAAGCGGGACCCGCTTCATCTAATAAGCTGCACACCAGACGCTGAGTGGACTGTGGACCAGAACCGAGTGACGACGAGGATGATGTCAGACTTTACTCCGTGAAAAACATGACTTACAGCAGGTAAACAATGTTCTTAATATGTTTGCTTGTGTTTACTTTGATCACACAACAACGGAGTTTTTATTTATTTATTTATTTCTGCCAGGTGGAGAAGCTGTCGTTCCAACAGGCGGACCGGTTCTGATGGGGTCCAGATGAAAACACAGCAAGAGTCCAGTTCATTAACGTAGTTACAGTTCAGTTAACGTGTTTTATTAGTGTTCAGTTTAATTCTCAGTGTTTGTGTGACGTACAGTTTGTGGTGTTGAATAAATAAATAAATAAATAAACCTGGTGTCTTCATTTTCACAGCACGTTACGCATTGTTTAAAAAACGTAATAAGTCCAGATAGATAGCTCAGATTACTAAATATCTCCCACGCTAAATAAATACTGTTTATTATTGTTAAACTGTAATAATTTATTTAGCACATATTGTTCAGCATGACACGTGAAATGTCCGCCTGCCCTGACTGTCCGCGCGTGCGTGCTGCGCGTGCGTGGCTCAAACAACAGATCAGCGGGAGATGTTTACATTATCAACAGGGGGTCAGCGAAAAAGATCCACTCTGAAGGGTGAGTTCAAAAACCATCAAATTTAAAGAGGGGGGCTAGTGGACTCATGTCAACGATAAGCAAAGATGCAGAGAGAAAGGAGCGGTTTCACTCAAAATATGCGCCGTGTAAACAGGGCCTAAGAGTTACCAATCAGCCTAACATGCCTGTTTTTGGTCTGTGGGAGGAAACCGGAGTACCCAGATTTGAACCAGGGTAACCTGCACGCTGAGAGGCAGCAGCTCTACCAGTTGCGCCACCGTGCTAACATCAAACATATGACACTTACCCTATTTTATGTTACATCATCTTACTTCTTATGGGGTTTTAATACATTTTTTATCTCTTTTTTATTCTAGTCTACACCTAGTCTTGGCTAACAATGTTTTTTACTTTCACTTCTTTGAGATTCCAGTCTATGGTACAATTTTAACAAAAAACAAACAAACAAAAAAATGTTCATACTCCCCAGAGAACCCCTAAAACCACTAAAAGTGTTTGAGCAGGATGAATTTATAGAATAAAGCACTGAATAGACCAAAAGAACAAAACACCTACATTCAAAGTTGAAGACCCACGGAGCATGTGGAGGGGCATTAAATGCATAACAAATCATAAAGGCAGGTGCGAACAATGCCCCAAAGACCCATCTCTGCCTGATGCCCTCAACAAGTTCTATGCACACTTTGAAGACCCAAACCGACCACCCAGCACCAGACTCACCTCATCACCGGATGAAGAGCATCTCAGCGTGACCGCAGCAGAAGTAAGGAGTACTTTCAGGAGGATCAACCCTCACAAAGCAACCGACACAGACAACATCCCCGGTAAAGTGTTGAAAGAATGTGCCGATCAGCTCTGCGATGTGCTGACCGACATCTTTAACACTTTACTTGCCCTGGAGATAGTTCCCACCTGCCTGAAGACTGCCACCATCATCCCAGTCCCAAAAAGCTCTGCAGTGACTGGTCTGAATGACTATCGGCCAGTGGCCCTCACCCCGATAGTCGACAAATGCTTTGAAAAACTGGTCATGACCCACATCAAAACAACCAACAACATCAACGAGGACCCTCATCAGTATGCATACCACGAGAACCGATCAACAGAGGATGGAATCTCCTCTGTGGTCCACACTGCTCTCACCCACCTGGAACAGAAGGACTCCTACGTCCGTATGCTCTTTGTGGACTTCACGTCTGCCTTCAATACCATGATCGAAAGAAAACCGTCTATCTTAGGCAAGCGAGCTGTGACTCGATTGCTACTGTCTGGTCTGAGAGACGTGTCGCACCTCGATTACGTCATCAGAACGCTGGGTCTGTGGTCCCTTGTAGTCCACAGCGCACAAAGTGGCAAGGAAAACATGGAGTGGACTTCAGTCTGCTGAAACTGGTTCAAAAGGCTTCTACACCAACTGGTATTAAATTAGAACTTTTCAATGTGCAGTCACTATCCAACAAATCATGCCTAATTCATGATCACATTCTGGAGAAGAACTTGGACCTCATGTGTCTTACAGAAACTTGGCATCAACCAGATGTGTACAGTTCTCTAAATGAGGCCTGTCCCTCTGGATACAGTTATCTGCAGAGAGCCCGCAGCACTGGCCACGGTGGTGGTCTAGCTGTAATCTACCGCAATAATTTAAAATTGACACATCTGGCCTCTCAGGACTTTTCCTCTTTTGAAAGTTTGGCCTTCAACCTCAAAGCACCACTCCTGATGAACGTTATATTGATTTATAGACCTCCAAACCGCATGTTTCATTTAACTCAGAGATGCATGACCTCCTCACTTTTTTCTGCACCTCCCCAGTGAAAACTATTTTTCTTGGCGATTTAAATATCCACATGGACAATTCCTTCCCTCTGGCAACACATTTTAAGTCTCTTTTGGACTCTCTCAATCTCACCCAACATGTGGACGCCCCTACGCACAACAGGGGGCACACTCTGGATTTGGTGATTACAGACACTGTACTCATTAATAACTTATCTGTATATGACCTGGGTGTCTCGGACCACAGTGTCATCTCTCTGGAAGTGCCTTCAACTTTGCCTGCTTCAAACCCAAAACGACCTATCCAGTTCCGTGACTTTAAAAACATTTCCCCTGATGTTCTGTCTGCTGATCTTCACGCCCTGACCGCTGTCAATCATTATCTGCAAATGACTGTGGATTACTACAACCGAGCTCTCCAAGAGCTTCTGGACCTACATGCTCCCTTGAAGACAAGACTAGTGTCTTTCTCCCGTTCAGCCCCCTGGTACACTGATGAGCTGCGCAGGATGAAGGCAACTGGCCGTGCTAGTGAGAGACGTGTAAAATCATCTGGTCTCTCTGTACATAAGCAGGCATACAAAGAACATCAGAAAGCGTACGCCTATTCTCTTAAAGAAGCACGCTCCAAATATTATTCCAACATCATCAACACCTGCCCTGGTAACTCTAAACAGCTCTTCTCCACAATAACTCATCTGCTTAATCCCATTAAACAAACTCCTGAGGAATCTGTTAAAAAATGCAACCTGTTCCTTTCATCATTTAAAAACAAAGTTGACACTATCAGATCTCAGCTCCACAACCTCCCTGATCTTCATTTACCATCTACCCATCTGCATCCTGGGTCCCTGAGAAGCTTCGATGAAGTTGTTCAGAGTGAGGTGGAGTCCATCATCAAGAAAATGAAGCCTTCATCCTGCACCCTGGATCCCTTCCCCTCGTCTCTCATAAAAGCCAATCACTCTGCAATTAGCCCATTAATCACACAAATAATAAATAAGTCTCTACAATCTGGTCATGTTCCACTGCCTCTAAAAACTGCCATCATTAGGCCTCTTCTGAAAAAATCTAATTTGGATCCCGACATTTTTTCTAATTACCGCCCAATTTCCCACCTCCCATTTCTGTCTAAAGTGCTGGAAAAAGCAGTTGCTGCTCAGCTGCAGGACCACCTACAGCAACACTCTCTGTATGAGAAGTTCCAGTCTGGATTCAGAGTAGCTCACAGTACTGAGACTGCATTGCTGAGAGTTACCAATGATGTCCTCATGGCTGCTGACACTGGTTCTCCCTCCATCCTTGTCCTCCTCGACCTCACTGCAGCTTTCGACACTGTGGACCATAGTATCCTCCTCCACCGTCTTCATGTGGAGGTCGGTCTCTGTGACACTGTCCTGGACTGGTTCAAATCTTTCCTCTCCGATAGGCTGGAATGTGTTAGTCTTGGCAATGCCACTTCCCAGACAGTCGGTGTCTCCTGTGGTGTCCCTCAAGGGTCAGTTCTGGGGCCCCTGCTGTTTTCCCTTTACATGCTGCCTTTAGGTCAAATTATTAATCAGTTCAACATTTCTTTTCACTGCTATGCCGACGATACACAGCTTTACATCAGGACTGGAGCATCCTCATCATCTCCATCTTCACTCACTGCCCTCTCTACCTGCCTGGAGGAAATAAGGGCATGGATGAATCAGAACTTTCTTCAATTAAACTGCTCCAAGACTGAGGCCATAATGATTGGCACCCCTCACCAGATACAAACATCAACTTTAACAACAATCTCCTTCTCTGGTCAAGACATCCCCCTCTCCACCTCTGTTACAAATCTTGGAATAAAAATGGACTCTCATCTTACATTTGAAAATCACATTAAGCATCTGTTTAAAACCTGCTTCTTCCATCTTCGAAACATCTCCAGACTTCGCCCATCTCTGACTTTTTCTGATGCTGAGAAACTCGTCCATGCCTTTGTCTCCTCCAGGCTCGACTACTGCAACTCCCTGTTTATTGGAATCCCTGGCAAAAACCTTCAGAAGCTTCAATATATTCAAAACAGTGCAGCAAGGATTTTATTGAGAGCTCGTAAATTTGAACATATTACACCCATTCTCCATAACCTCCATTAGCTTCCTGTCACCTACAGAATTCAGTACAAAACTGCTCTCATTACACACCAATGTTTACACGGAACTTCACCTGACTATCTAAAGGACATTCTTGCACCATATTCATCCACCTGGTCTCTACGATCACAGAACAGTAATCTACTTCACATTCCACGAACCAAATTAAGGACCATGGGAGACCGGTTAACCCTAACCTTATTCACTTATGCATGCTCACAACCACACACAAATGGATGCAGGGATGTATATGTAGATATATGCAGATATGTAGATGGGTATATGAATGAATATAAATGTATATGTATGTATACTGTATATATATTTGTAGGTATGGGTATGTGTATTTATAGAAATCTACTGCAAGGTCATGAAGATTATTAGTCTTTATGCATGTATGTTTCGTTGCTGTGTTCTGTCATGTGCTTTGCAGGATTGCGGACGGAGGTTAGGTGTGTTTGCCGTGTGCCCTTTTTGTGGATAATTGTTGTTTTGTTTTCTTACTTTCTCTTTTCTTTCTCTCTATTAAAAAAAAACATATTGGAGTGAGAGGATGGCTATAAGGTGAGAAGGGAGGCCATCTATAAATGGGAGGAAAAAAAAGAGAGAAGTGTACAAAAAGAATAAATGATCGAAGGAAACAATCAAATCCATCAACTGAATGTTCATCACCAACTGAGAACAGTGGGCTGGGAACGTTTATGGTTTCGCTCTCATCTCCACACAGATGTGAGCACGCTGCCTGCCTGAAACTGAGAAGTTTTAAGCGATACATTTCCGCAATTAGTCATCAGACGTGATCAGTCTCATAACTTCACTCATCTATGATTCTGTTCCCATCGACAAAACGCTGCCTGCGTACGTTTAAAGAGTGAGTCGTGGCTGTTAGTGACTCCTACTTGTCTCATTGGACGCCTCTGGAGACAAGGCAGATGCACGAGAGGACAGCGACTTCACCAAGTCCACGCTGGTCTTAGGCTGGAGTCTCAGATTAAAGCAGTTGTAAAATCCAGCTTTTTTCATTTGAGGCAGCTAGCCAAAGTAAAAGCCATCCTTCCTAGACAGCACTTCGAAACAGCAATCCATGCATTTGTGACCACACGGCTGGATTACTGTAATTCACTTTATGTTGGTATTAGTGATCTGTGTACTTCCCAGCTTCAGAGGGTTCAAAATGCAGCTGCACGACTCTTAACAGGTACACGAAAATTTGACCACATTTCCCCTGTTTTGGCTTCTTTGCACTGGTTACCGGTGCGTTACAGGATTCATTTTAAAATACTTTTATTTACTTTTAAAGCTCTAAATGGCCATGCCCCTCCATACCTGTCAGAGCTGCTGCATTACTACACACCCTCTCGTTCGCTCAGGTCAGCTGACCAGTTGCTTCTGAGGGTACCGAGGACAAAGCGCAAGCTTAGAGGGGACCGTGCTTTCTCTGTGGTAGCTCCTAAGCTCTGGAATGACCTCCCATTAGACATAAGACAGGCCTCTTCACTTGCTGTTTTTAAGTCTCTTCTTAAAACCCATCTTTTTTCTTTGGCTTTTGGTACAATCTGAGATGTTTTAACTTTGTTTTATTGTTTTATTGTATTCATAATTTATTATTTTAGTACTGTTTTTAGTCCCTTCCATTTTATGATTGTATTGTATTTTGTGATTGTGTGTACAGCACTTTGGTCCTGTTGGGTGCATAAAGTGCTCTATAAATAAAGTTGGTATGGTATGGTATGGTACCAAAACTAAAACCTGCCACAAAGGTTTTCACTGTACAGTGACTTTGTAGGCAAAGATTTGGACCCCTGCAGATTTCCCTCAGGTTCTGTTACTGCCCAGAAGATTCAAACGACACCTTACATGTTGTTCTAGCATTTATTTATGTCACTGATCATTAAGTCTTATGGCTTAAACTTCTGACAGAATAAATATATATAATGAATAATAATATATAATAATAATAATATATCCCCAACTTTGCTTTCTGTGAATTTAAAATATACAAATTTACATATTGTAGTTCCTTATTCAAAAACAACAATCATAGTTATTTTGTTGGATAATACAATAAAGTTATAATTTTTAACATGTCTAACAGATAAGGAAAGATGACAAAGGAACCTTCAGTGGTTAGATCACAGGAACCAACCGCATGTTTTAAAAATGATTGAAGGCTTGTTGTGGTTGGAAGGAATGCATATCATCTGCTGCCTTTCAGACCAGATGTTTCAATTGAGATCATTTTAGAACAGAGTTCAACCACATTTTAGACCAACCTTGTGACAAATATCTTAGCTACTAACAGACCAAATCTACCTCACTATCTGTAAAATACTTTACAGCCAATTCTTGTTGGATTCATGGGAATTAGCTATGGTGACCATCTTGAATGGGGTTTACTTTAAAAATTAATTAGATAAAAATGTGCATCTAGTGATTCCTTCATGAAATTTCCGAAAGTTTTAAGATATCTCTGATGGTTCATAAATTTATTTTGCTAACACAACTAGAGCCTGACTGATATATAGGTAGGGACGATATAGGTGTTTGTGGACACGTTGATATTGGTGATACTTGTTGAATTATGGGACAATGATATGTCATTATTACCGATGTAAACACTGGGAACCAGCAGTGTCTGTACAGTATTTGCTTCTTCGTCTTCTTCTTTCAACTTTTCCCTCTTCAAGGGTCACCACAGCGAGTCATCTTCCTCCATCTCACTCTGTCCTCTGCATCCTATGTCCTCACTCCAACTACCTCTATGTCCTTTGTAAACTGCATCCATATACTGTATCTCCTTTTCAGCCTTCCTCTTTGTCTTTTTCCAGGCAGCTACATTTATAACTAGGGATGCACCGATCCACATTTTTTTAACTTCAGATCTGATCACAATACCTAAATCTGGATATCAGCCGATACCAATGCTATTCTGATATCATAATCATAATACATTTTATCAGGCTGTAATAATCTCCTCTCAAGTACAATTTGTACAAATACTGTATGCATGTATGTCCAAAAAGGTAATTTCAGGTAAGTTTGATTAATGTTGGATAAGTTGAAATGGCTTCAAACATCTGCTAAGTTTATGGCATAAACCAACACAGACATGTATTGTATTGTATTTTGTATTGTATAATTTTATTCATTTCATATTAAAAACAATGACAATTATTTTTAAAGAATTTTTTTAACAAAACCATAAAATGAAAGGAAGCAGAAGAAGAAAACATTTCTTATCATATCTGCTCCTTATCAAACAATCAATTCAAACAATCAATTCAAACATTAATATACTTTTTGTAATACAAAAGTATACAATGTTATCAGAATAATACAATCACATCAAAATACAGTACCTATTATAATTTGTTAAATTAGAATCAACTTAAATATAACTCTTCAACAGAATAATTTTAATCATTTTCTTAAATATAAGTATGGACTTCATATTTTTTACATTGTCCTCTAGTCTACAGTATTCCAAAGACCAATTCCTCTTATTGTAGTAGACCTACCCTTTAAACTGGTTCTATACGTAGGTTTAACAAATAGAGTATCAGAAGGATGACAATAAGATTTCCTCATTATAATTCTTACAGCTCTTTTTTGCAAAATAAAAATGGGCTTAGTTGTTGTCCTACATGCTGTACCCCAAACATTTACACTGTAATGGATACTGAGCTATTTAAAATGAATTTTCTAAATTAGTAGAATAAAATGAATTGTTTAAATTATTTAAATGAGAATAAATGTATTGAAAATTTATTAAAGTGAATCTTGAGAATGTTGCAGATTGTTTATGGATGTTTGTCTGTTTGATTAATACTGTTGGTGGTTTGTGTTTTGCCTAATTGTATTTGCACTTTGAAATGTTTGGATTTCCTCTGAAATGTTTGGATTTCCTCTGTATGTACCTCACGGGCTGCCGTAGCTAATGAGGGCAGGAACTATAAAAGCTGTCAAAATCACAGTAACAAGGAATGACTTGAACTGTTAAGACGTGTTTTGCTCCAGTAAATCAACACTTAGTGTTCCCCAGTGAAAGCAGCAAGGTATGTTTGTTTTTTGTTTATGTTCAAGGTTTATATATATTTTTTGTATAATATTTATTCTGTACACTAATATTTGTATATATCTGTATATATTTTAGTTTTTACGGTGATCATGCATGGTGATCATGGCGATCAAGGTGACTGAAGTGGTGTGGTGACTGTGACGATCCACATGAGAGAAAATAAAAAGCATCAAATCACCCGTCGAGACTGCGCATCTTAATTCAACTGCTGGGGAGCAGCTACAGTAAAAACTTGAAGCTTCGGGTGTGGCTTCCATGACGGCGAGACCAGGATCAGCTGTGGATCAGCTGTGGAAATGATGCTACGTCGAAAAGTCAACGCCCCCATGAGAAGTTGTCTTCGCGGTGGATCCAAGAAGATTGCATCTGCAGGAACTGAACCCGACAGATGATGACCACCGGTGCGGTGAGAAAAATACTGATCAAACAACGAGGAAATAACTTGGAGATGACGTCACCAGATATTGGCGTTTATGAAACTAAATGAGTTTAAGGTGTCGGTCAGATTAAACGCCAAATTACTTAAAGGCTGATAAAAGAAGAAAAAAAAAATATAATAAAATAAAAGGTGTTTTTTGTAACTGAAGTTTCCTTGAATGTAGGTTTAATTTCTTTGTAAGGCTTTAGGTCATTGTAAATAATTGAAAAATGTCATTGCCATGTGAAAAGGAACTTTCTGTTGACGTTGGTGAGCAAGAGTTAGTTTCAGGTTCTCGCACAAGAAAGTTAACTGAGAAAGGAGAGCAGTATAGAGATGCAGAGTCTACAAAACAGATAAAAGCATTTCTTAAATCTTATGCATCCTGGAAACAAATAGCCAGAGAAGCCAGGAAGAAATTAAAAGGTTTCTGCTCTCAGGAAGATTTAGATGAAATAAATCAGCAAGTCCAAAATGGTCTTGATAAAGTTAAACAGAATTATGAGTTTCTTCAACGTAATTCTTTAAATACTCCAGAAATAGTGCAGAAACTAGATGCCTGTACTATACTAACAAATGAGATTTATGATCTTGTGTGTAAGCGTTTAGAAGCGGGTATTGTTGAAGATAAATTTAATCAAGAAGCAGAAAAGGAAAGAGTGCGAGAAGTCTTAAATAGAGATGAATATATGTCTGTGTTTGGAGAAATCTCTACTGAAAATCTTCTTCATGTTCATCATCTACCAGCTCAAAGGTTTCTCAAGGTCGGGTAATGGCAGAAGCTGATCTTGCAGCCAAAAAGATTCAAGTTAAATCCATGTTGGAGATGGAATCTCAACTAGCTAAAGTCAGTAAACTTGAATGTGAATGGAAACATCATGAGTCCCAGATTATGGCAGAAATGAAGCAAAAGGAAGCTGAAGTGCTGCAGCAGCTTGATGAGGAGAAGAGAAAATTGAAGGTAATGCAAACAAATATGGAAGTTAAAATGGCTGCAGCTCGGGTTGATGTTTATAGCAGACTTGAAGATGGTGAAAATCTTGATTCTAAGCCTGAGGTTAAATCAGAACAATATTTAAAACACCTGAGAAAGTCAGCTGCACGCTCTGCACCAATTCTACAACCTCAAATTTTCTCTGAGACTCCTGCAGTAAACTTGGCTGAAGCTTTAACAAGCTCATTGAGTTTAAGTCGCCTTCCTGTTCCTGAACCTGCCATATTCTCAGGTGACCCTCTGAAATTTGTAGACTTTAAAATATCATTTACAACTTTAATTGATTCAAAATCCATCTCTGCTGGGGAAAAAATGTTGTATCTGAAAGGTTATCTTTCTGGAGAAGCCCGAAGGGCTGTGGAAGGTTTCTTTTACAGAAGTTCTGAGGACGCATATGAAGGTGCCTGGTCAGTGCTTCAGGAGAGATATGGAAACCCATTTGTAATTCAGAAAGCATTTAGGGATAAACTTATGACATGGCCAAAGATTGCACCAAATGATCCATTGTCTCTCAGAGATTTTGCTGACTTTTTGAAAAGTTGTGAAGAGGCCATGCCTCAAGTTAAAGGACTCTCCATCTTAAATGATTGTGAAGAAAATCACAAGATGTTAAAGAAGTTACCAGACTGGGTTGTACGTAAATGGAGTAGAGTCGTGGTTGAAGTACTCGATGCATGTGGAGAATATCCATCTTTTGAATGTTTTTCTAGATTTATACGAAAGGAAGCACGCATAGCATGTAATCCTATTGCTTCTCCATTTTTGTTCAAGTCTAGAACTTCAAATGATTTTTCCAGGAAAGCAAAGGCTCTTAATACCAGCACAGAGTTTAAGAAACAAGAAACAGTTCATGTTCTGAAATCTAAACAGCCTTGTTTAGTTTGTACAGACATATCACACAGTGTTGCTAAATGTCCCAAATTTGCAGTTAAATCAATGGAAGACAAAAAATCATTTATACATCAGAACCATCTTTGTTTTGGGTGCTTAAGAAAAGGTCATCTATTGAAGGACTGTAAAACACGACATATTTGTGGAGAATGTAAACGGCATCATCCTACTTGTTTACACAAGGAGAGAGTGAGATCTCACGATGTTGCTCAGCAGTGTTCTATCTCTTCAGCAGAAACACCTCAAGTTTCTCACAGTGTCGTATCTCATGCACTCACTAGAAACATGTCTGCTACATCAAGTATTGTTCTAGTGTTTTTTTCCTCTGAGAAGGATCCTGGAAAGGAAATCCTTACTTATGCACTCCTTGATACTCAGAGTGACTCCTCCTTTGTCTTAGAAGATCTTGTGACAAACTTGATTGTTGAAACCAAACCAGTACAGCTAAAACTTAGTACCATGGTTTCTGTTGATACACCAGTTTCAAGTCAAAATGTGTATGGTTTGCAAGTTCGGAGTTTTTTCTCTGATAATTACATACGTTTGCAGCAAGCATACATGCGTGATTTTATTCCTGTGGATACATCTTGCATACCAAGTAGAAATACAGCATTACAGTGGCCTCACCTTAAACATCTGGCTGGCAAAATGCCTGCTTTACAAGATTGTGAAGTAGGTTTACTCATTGGTTTTGACTGTCCTTCTGCTTTGGCTCCTTTGGAAGTAGTTGTTGGTGGAGAAAATGAACCTTTTGCTCAGAAAACTGCTCTAGGTTGGAGTATCATCGGGGCAGCTAATCCACATTTAGATTGTCAAGGGAACCAAAGATTTGTACACAGAGTGATGGTAAAAGAAATGCCAGCTCCATTGACTTCTGATGTGTTAAGAATTTTAGAGTCTGATTTCAATGAAAAAGGGTCAGAAGGAAAATGTGTTTCCCAAGATGACATTAGGTTTATTCAACTGATGAGTGAAAATATTACACAGAAGGATGATGGCCATTTGGAGATGCCCCTTCCATTTAAAACACCCTGCCCTCCTGTATTGCCAAATATCAAGAGGCTAGCCACAGTTCGTGCACAGCATCTGAAGAGAAGGTTAAAGAAAGATGATCAGTTTTACAATCATTATAAAACATTTATGGAGTCTATCATTAGCTGTGGTGATGCTGAATTAGCACCTGAGTCAGACACCGATGATTGTGTTTGGTACTTGCCTCATCACGGGGTGTATCATTCAAAGAAACCAGATAAGTTAAGAGTAGTGTTTGACTGCTCAGCTAAATTTCATGGTACCTCTTTGAATGAGGTTTGGGGAAAGGCGTGCAAAACCTTGACGAACCCTATATTTATTTTACAAAAAAGAGCAGTGCGAACTATTGCGGGAAAACCCTACTGCCATCCTTCGAATATATTGTTTAAACAACTTAGGTTGCTTAAGTTTTATGATTTGGTAAATTATAACATTTTGTTGGTAATGTATAGAGCTCATAAAAACTCATTGCCTTTAAATGTTCAAGTGCATTTTGTAAAAAGAATGAGCTGTTACAACCTGAAAGGAATGGAGATTTTTGCAAAGCCAAAATACAGAACTAGTTTGAAAGGACGGTGTGTTTCAATACAAGGTGTTGACTTGTGGAATAGTTTAGAAAATGTAATTAAATCTACAACATCCATTATAGTCTTTAAAAAAATTATCAAAGCAAATATGTTAATTAAATACTAAATACTCAAATCGCCAAATTGCAAATGTGTATTCAAATTCTGTAAATAGTTTACATTTTGTATCACTGTTGAGTGCCTTGGAAATTTGTATATTTGATTGAGTTATTTTATTGATCTCGCTTTTTTGTTGTTGTTATCATTATAGAAAAAAGGGGCAGGTATAATAAGATTTTTTTCTTCTCCCTGTCTCCTTTCATTTTACGTTTTTCTTGTCTTCTTTCATTGTATTGTTACAATGTAAAACATGTTTTTCTTTACAAAATGTAAAATGAATAAATAAATAAATAAAATAAAATAAATAAACTTTATTGACTGGTCCAGATTTGATTAACTCTTTAGTTGGAATCCTTCTGCGCTTTAGAAAAGAAGCTGTTGCTGTGATTTGTGATATCGAAGGGATGTTCCATCAGTTTTATGTTGCACCAAAGCATCGTTGTTATCTCAGGTTTCTATGGTGGGAGCAAGGAGATTTGGAGAGTGAGCCTAAAGAGTATCAAATGAAGGTCCACCTTTTTGGAGCTGCATCCTCTCCAGGCTGTGCTAATTTTGGTTTGAAATATTTGGCACAACAGCAGAGATCAAAGTTTCCAACTGCAGCAGCATTTGTGGAGAATAATTTTTATGTTGATGATGGGCTGATAAGTGTCCCAACAGCAAATGATGCTACCAAATTAATAACTGAAGCACAGAAACTGTGCAGGGAAGGAGGTTTGAGACTCCATAAATTTAATTCTAATAGGTCTGAAGTCCTAGACTGTGTGAATCAATCTGAGAGAGCCACAAGTGTGGTTTCTGCTGATCTCAAGCCAGATTTAACACATACTGAACATACCTTAGGTATGCGATGGCATGTCACAAGTGACTGTTTGAGTTTTCACATGGATCTAAAGGACAAACCTGCTACACGTCGTGGTATATTGTCTGCAATAGCCTCGCTATACGATCCACTAGGATTTCTTTCACCATTCATCATGAAAGGGAAATGCATTTTACAAGATCTGTGCCGCAGAAGTATTGGGTGGGATGACCATCTGCCTGAAGACTTGCTTGTACGGTGGGAGAAGTGGAAATTAGGTCTTCAGAATGTGGAGAGGTTAATGATACAAAGATGTTACCATCCTCAAGGATTTGGTAAAATCATTAAAACAGAACTACATCACTTCTCAGATGCTAGTAGCCTAGCATACGGTGCATGTTCCTACCTCAGATTTGAGAATGACAAGGGTGAAATCCATTGTGTTTTGATCATGGCTAAAGCCAGAGTTGCTCCATTGAAAATCACAACTATTCCCCGTCTCGAGCTTTCAGCTGCAGTGGTTGCTGCCAGGTTAAGTGTTTTGTTAAAATCAGAACTTGATATGCAGATAGATGCAGAGTTCTTCTGGACAGATTCACAAATAGTGTTGTCTTATATTAATAATGACGCACGACGGTTTCATGTATTTGTGGCAAATAGGGTCCAGATAATCAGAGAGAACACGAACCTGAATCAATGGAATCATGTTGACACCACTGAAAATCCAGCAGATCATGCATCAAGAGGACTTTGTGCCTCTGAGATTTTAACAACTAACTGGCTAACAGGTCCTGAATTTTTGTGGAAAAGGGAGATGAGCAGGGAATTTAAATCTTGCCCTGATCTGTTAGTTGGTGACCCAGAGATTAAAGCTGGTCAAACATTTGTGACAACGGCAAATGAGACTCCATATTTTCTGGAACATTTCACTAGGTTTTCATCTTGGTCAACACTGATTAAAGTAGTAGGCAGAATCAAAAGACTTGGAAGCAAGAACAGATGTTGTTCAAGGGTCGTGAGTGTTAAAGAACGTGAAGATGCTGTTAAATCAGTGGTGAAACTTGTACAAGAACAGGCCTTTGGCTCAGAGATGAAGCTGCTAAAAGGAGGGGAGATCCTTCCACGTTCTAGTCTTCTGTTCCATTTAAATCCGTTTGTAGAAAATGGTCTGTTACGGGTGGGTGGACGATTAAAACATTCAGAGTCAGAGAGTCAGAGAGTCTTTATTGTCATTTGCACCGCATGTGGTACATGTGATGAAAACGAGATTATGTACACGGGGTCCCAGTTACATCCAACAACAAATGCAAGAGAAAAACAGTAATAACATCTAGAATTAACTAAGAAAAACATCAACTAGTAATACACTAAGCCCTAATATAGTGGAAAAACATCATTATAAACAGCAGCACGAACATGAGTCTGTATGAGCAGATGGTCACAGATGAACACAGCAACAAGAAAACAGATCAGCATCAGCATGATGTGATATTTTGCAGTGTTTTTATTTTATTTTTATTTATTCATGAGTCTAACAGCCTCAGGGTAGAAGCTGTTCCTCAGTCTAGTGGTTCTACATTTGATGCTCCTCAACCTCCGTCCTGAGGGGAGTGGGGCAAAGAGTGAGTGTGCTGGGTGAGTGAGGTCTTTCATGATGCAGGTGGCTCTTTTCCTGCATCTGGAGGTGTAAATGTCTGTGATGGTGGGGAGACTGACTCCAACAGACCTCTGTGCAGCCTTCACCACTCTCTGTAGAGCTTTCCTCTCTGCAACTGTGCAGCCTCCATGCCACACATTGATGCTGGAGCACAGGACGCTCTCCACTGCACACCTGTAGAACGAGGTGAGAACTGGGCTGCTCAGACCAGCACGTCTCAGCCGTCTGAGGAAGTAGAGTCTTTGATGACCTTTCTTGATCAGGCTGGTGGTGTTGTTGGTCCAGCTGAGGTTATCATTCAAGTGTACACCCAAGTATTTGTAGCTGGAGACCACTTCCACTGCAGATCCACCTATTTTCAGTGGGGCGTGGGTGTGTTTATTCCTTCTGAAGTCCACAATCATCTCCTTTGTCTTCTTCACATTCATGTGAAGATTATTCTCTTTGCACCAGCTCTCCAGGTGTTCCACCTCCTGTCTGTAGCTGGACTCATCATTGTTTGTGATGCATCCCACCACCGCTGTATCATCTGCAAACTTAACAATATGACAGCCTGGAAGTGTGGCTGTACAATCATATGTGAGCAGAGTGAACAGAAGAGGGCTCAGCACACATCCTTGAGGAGAGCCAGTGCTGAGGGTTATGGTGGAGGAGGAGAAGTTGTGGATCTTCACGGACTGTGGTCTGTCTGTTAAGAAGTCTAGTACCCAGTTACAAATGGAGGGGCTTAGTCCAAGTGTGGATAGTTTGTCTATCAGAGTTTGGGGGATCATGGTGTTGAAGGCAGATGTGAAGTCCACAAAGAGCAGACGCACGTATGAGTCCTTCTGATCCAGGTGGGTGAGAGCAGTGTGGACCACGGAAGAGATGGCGTCCTCTGTTGATCGGTTCTCGCGGTATGCATATTGATGAGGGTCCTCGTTGATGTTGACGGTTGTCTTGATGTGGGACATGACCAGTTTCTCAAAACATTTAGCGACTATCGGGGTGAGGGCCACTGGTCTATAGTCATTCAGACCAGTCACTGTGGAGCTCTTTGGGACTGGGATGATGGTCGCGGTCTTCAGGCAGGTGGGAACTGACTCCAGTGCAAGTGAGGTGGTGAAGATGTCAGCCAGCACCTCACAGAGCTGGTCCGCACATTCCTTCAGAACTTTCCCTGGGATGTTGTCTGGTCCGGTTGCTTTATGAGGATTAATCTTCCTGAGACTGCCTCTCACTTCTGCTGCGGTCACTCTGAGATGCTCTTCGTCTGGTGATGAGGTAAGTCTGGTGCTAGCTGGTCTGTTTGGATCATCAAAACGTGCATAAAACTTATTGAGGGCATCAGGCAGAGATGGGTCCTTGGGACATTGTTTGTTCTTGCCTTTGTAATCTGTTATGCATTTAATACCCTTCCACATGCTCCGTGGGTCTTGTGAGGTGAACTGTCCCTCGATCCTCTGTGCATACGTGGCCTTGGCCTTCTTAATGCCATCCACCAGTTCTTTCCTGCTCTTTCTCAGCTCCTCTTTATCTCCGGACTTGAATGCAGTGTCCCTGGCTGCTAGCAAGGCGCGGACTTCTTTATTTAACCAGGGTTTTCGGTTCGGGTAAGATTTAACATATTTTTTTATGGATACATTTTCAGAGCATGTACTGATGTAACCCAGGACTGAGGAAGCATAGAGTTCCAGGTCCACTGAGCTCCCATCAGTAGCTGCCTCTCTGAAAACAGACCAGTTTGTATTCTCAAAACAGTCTCTCAGCATGGAGGTGCTGCCTTGAAGCCAGACTCTTATCTCTCTTTGTTCCGGCTTGGAGCGCCTGAGTGGGGGGAGCTGTCTTGGGGCCAGGATCAAAGAGCCGTGATCGGAAGCTCCGAGCGGTGGGCGTGTCTTCGCCGTGTACGCCCCCTTTACATTAGTGTAGACTTGGTCAAGCATTTTATTTCCTCTTGTTGCTGTGAAGACGTGCTGACTGAAGGCTGGGAGGGAGACTTGAAGGTCCACGTGATTCACGTCACCACAAACAATGAAGAGCCCCTCAGGATATTTACACTGCAGCGAGGTGAGTAAGTCATGAATTTCTCCCTGGGCGTCATTAGCATTAGCATCAGGGGCTATGTAAATAGCGCTGATTAGAATTACAGAATAGTCGCGGGGGAGATAATGCGGACGGCACCTTACTGTGATCAACTCCACGGCAGCTGAACAAAGCCTTTTGATCACAGAACAGTTCGTGCACCAATCTTTGTTCACGTAAATACAAACACCACCGCCTCGTGTTTTCCCCGTAGTCTCGGTGCACCGGTCCGTTCTGAAAAAGAGTCTATTATCCAGCTCATAAACAGAGTCCGGTGTATCCTCAGAGATCCACGTTTCTGTCAGGCAGAGCACAGAGCACCTTCTCATCTCCTCCGACGTGGTCACTCTCAAACGAAGTAGATCCATTTTGTTGTCCAGCGAGCGGACGTTAGACAGAAAAAGAGCCGGCATCGGGGGTCTCCCGGTTTTAGCGTCTGCCCGCAGTCTCGTCATAATTCCTGCTCGGCAGCCCCTCTTCTTTCCTCGGGAGCACCGCTTCCTTTTCTTTCCCCTGGAGCGCATCTGCTTCCAGAAAGATGATCTTAACAGCTCCAATCTTCCGAGCTCTGATTTGAGTTCGTTGCTGATTTCAGCTGTGCCCTGTGGTAAATCCGCTCCGATTCTTAACAGTTCAGTTCGGCTGTAATTCACCCGAAAAAAAAAAACGTGCAGAGTCGGGTACAAAAACACTTTTAAAATTACTAGAAACTAGGGATGAACCAGGAGCTCGTGAAGCTGCGGCTGGTCTGAGCGCGGCCATCTTGGCTTTTTATTAAATCCGTTTGTAGAAAATGGTCTGTTACGGGTGGGTGGACGATTAAAACATTCATCTCTAAGTGAAGATTTTAGATACCCACTGATTTTGCCAAAGAACAGTCGTATCACTCATCTTATTTTGTCCTACTATCACACTCGGGTATGTCATCAAGGCAGAGGTCAAACCCAAATGCAACTCAGGGTAAATGGGTTTTGGATTATCGGCTGCAGCAGGTTAGTGGCTCAGATGATTCATAAATGTGTGCAGTGTAGGAAGCTCAGACGGCCAGTGGAAGAACAACTTATGGCTGAGCTCCCAAAGGAACGCTTGGAGGCATCTGCACCATTTACTCACTGTGGAATGGACTGTTTTGGTCCTTTTGTAGTTAAAAGAAATCGTAGGGAACAAAAGAGGTATGGGTTAGTGTTCACCTGCCTCTATTCGAGAGCTGTTCACATTGAAATGCTGGATGATTTGTAAACAGATTCCTTTATTAATGGCCTGCGCTGTTTTATTAGTTTGAGGGGAGCTGTTCGCCAGATATATTGCGATCAAGGAAGAAATTTTGTAGGAGCCCAAAATGAACTAAAACAGTGTGATCCTAATTATCTGCAGTCTTTCCTAGCAGAGAACCAATGTGAATTCATTTTTAATGCCCCATCAGCAAGTCATGCTGGTGGTGTTTGGGAGCGTCAGATACGCACCATCCAAAACGTGTTAACCTTTACTCTCTCTCAAAACTTGGGGAAACGATGATGCTTCATTAAGAACTTTCCTTTATGAAGCTATGGCCATAATTAATAGTCGTCCTTTAACATTAAAGGGAATAAATGACCCTGGTTGTCTTGAACCCTTAACTCCTAATCATTTGCTTCAAATGAAGTCGGAGTCTGCCCTGCCTCCTGCAGGGGAATTTGTGAAAGAGGACATCTACTCCTCAAAACGCTGGCGCCGTGTACAGTTTTTGGTTGAACAGTTTTGGAGTCGTGGAAGAGAGAATACCTCCAGAATATCTCCATTAGACAAAAGTGGCATGCAATTCGGCGCAATTTAAAGACCGTGTAAAGTGAATTTCAACATTTTCTTCAATAAACATTATAAATGTCGTAATTGTAATCTTGTAAATGAGTAAAAAGTCTCAAAATTGTAGCTCAATTAATTTTGGAGTTATAGATCAAACTGTGTATAAACACATTTCTCTTTCAGGATTTTTTAGGCGTGGTTTAAATGTGACCGCGTTTCGTCACGCGGTCACAAGCCCCACCCCCTGCAGCTCCAGCCGTTATAAATGCGTTCTTCGGTGGAGCCGTTCACTCGCTACCGACCGTCTCCCTCCAGTACTGGCGTGCTGCTGGAGCGACCACATGCCACCTGCACCTCCGCGCACCTCCGCCCCCCCCGCGCGCGCGCGTGTGTGTGGCGATCAGACCCCGCATGCATGTGACCGGGTCGCGCGCGTGTGTGTGTGGCGATCAGACCCCGCATGCGATGTGACCGGGTCGCGCGCGCGCGTGTGTGTGTGTGTGGCGATCAGACCCCGCATGCGATGTGACCGGTTCGGACCGCGAGTCCGCGTGTGTGTGTGTGTGTGGCGATCAGACCCCGCATGCGATGTGACCGGTTCGGACCGCGAGTCCGCTCATCTTCTAAAATAGCGCTGATTATAACAGCGGAGTTATGTGTCCTCAACTTTAAAAACATAACCAGAGTTGTTAGTGCACTAAAAACAGCGTAACTCTTGGAAAAAGGAGCTGCTGGAAGCCAGAACTCAGATAAAAACAGAGCAGGTGATCTCTGCTTCCCCCGTATGCCTCCCCACACAGCTCAGCTCTGAAGGGGGCTGGACATGGCGCAGTACTGCGCTGAAATCACGCCCACGTGCGACACGCCCCCAGCGTTCTAGAGCAAGTCAAAATCATGTTTTTTCATGATTTTTGAGACTTAATTTTATAAGGAAATCAATGTTTTTAATCAGTCAGATTTATATGGGTGATTAATAACACATATTTATGCCGTGTGACAAAATAAAAACACAAATTTAATTTCACTTTACACGGTCTTTAAAAGTAAATGATGTTGTAATTGTCAAGGAGGATCTTCTCCCAAGAAATAGGTGGCAGTTGGGTCGTGTTGTGGAAAAAGTGATTGGTAATGATGGCTTTGTTCGAAAGGTGAAGTTGAGAACAGGGGAACAAAGGTCAGGAAGGAACATTATTTCCAAGAGTTCAGTCATAGAGAGACCAGTGCAAAAAATTAGTGGTGTTATTGGAAAGTGACTCATGAACTGAATGTACACAGACAAGCATGTTTTAAACAATCTGTAAGAGTTTAAAGGAAACTTTGAAATAATGCATGATTTTTGGTGGGTAATATTCATGCATTATTGGTGGGAGTGTAATGGATACTGAGCTATTTAAAATGAATTTTCTAAATTAGTAGAATAAAATGAATTGTTTAAATTATTTAAATGAGAATAAATGTATTGAAAATTTATTAAAGTGAATCTTGAGAATGTTGCAGATTGTTTATGGATGTTTGTCTGTTTGATTAATACTGTTGGTGGTTTGTGTTTTGCCTAATTGTATTTGCACTTGTACTTGTACTTGCACAAATATTTGGATTTCCTCTGAAATGTTTGGATTTCCTCTATGTACCTCACGGGCTAATGAGGGCAGGAACTATAAAAGTTGTCAAAATCACAGTAACAAGGAATGACTTGAACTGTTAAGACGTGTTTTGCTCCAGTAAATCAACACTTAGTGTTCCCCAGTGAAAGCAGCAAGGTATGTTTGTTTTTTGTTTATGTTCAAGGTTTATATATATTTTTTGTATAATATTTATTCTGTACACTAATATTTGTATATATCTGTATATATTTTAGTTTTTACGGTGATCATGCATGGTGATCATGGCGATCAAGGTGACTGAAGTGGTGTGGTGACTGTGACGATCCACATGAGAGAAAATAAAAAAGCATCAAATCACCCGTCGAGACTGCGCATCTTAATTCAACTGCTGGGGAGCAGCTACATACACAATAAATTAAATGTGGAACTATAATTGTGTTATAAAGCAAGTGTAAAGCATTATTATCTAACAAATCTCTTACTCGATACAATACTGCAATTGATTTAGATATTTTAGTTTTAACAACAGATATATGCTGTTTCCAAGATAGTCTGTCATCAATAATTACACCCAGAAACTTAACCTCATTTACTCTACATATCCTAATACCATCAATTTCAAATGAAAAAGCCAAAGTTGCTTTTTTTAACTAAATATTATAAAATTGGTTTCATCAATATTCAATGATAACGTTTTTTTTTTTAAACCAAATTTGTATTTTTTCGAACTCATTCTTTATCACTACAAACATCCTTTCCAAGTCTTCACCCAAACAAAAAAAAAAAAGTGGTGTCATCAGCAAATAAAACACATTTGAGGATATCAGACACTTCAATTAATCAGGGGTGTCAAACTCATTTTGATCTGGGGGCCGCATACAGCTTAATCTGATCTCAAGGGGGCCAGACCAGTATACTCATTCCAAAAGTCCACTTTTTTTCTTTGTATTAGTGCAAAGAATAAATAAATTATAAAAATATTTACATTAAATTAATTGTCCTTTTGCACTTTTACTCAACATTTAAGTGCATTACACATTAAAAAACTGATCAGTGATTGCACATTTTAAAACATTTAGTCAACAAACTGTTTTGTTAAATACCCTGATGCATGCTCAATAATCCAGGTAGAAAAATCTAAAAAAGCTAAGTCTGGTCCTCTGGAAATAAAATAAAAACACAGTTTTGTTAAAACACTTTCCTGTATGTTAAAAATGCATCAAACCCATCAAAATTTAGAAATGAATGAATTTTAATACCCTGATGCATGCTCAATAATCCAGGTAGAAAAATCCAAAAAAGCTAAGTCTGGTCCTCTGGACATTCAAAAAACAAAACAAAACAAAGCAACAAAAAAAAAAATGTAGAAACGTTTCGTCTTTCGTCCGAAAGACTTCCTCAGTCTGAGTTGCTGTATTCAGCTCAGTCTTATAAATAGCACCCTCTCATAGTGGATCAACCAGTTGGCTGATGACAGCCTGAAACCAGCTGCTCACATGAGCAAGGAGGATCATCAGCCTGACGATGGATCGTTAACACCCTGATGGTTGTTTACTATTCACAGAGGGCTGAGTGATACTAGCAATCACAGCATTGTAAGAGGGGGACAGTTGAACCCGGAGGCCTCCACCCCTGTTTAATGATGGACGGTTTCTTTTTACAAAGATGGCCTCCCCTGAAACAGTGACCGCTGGCCTGGAGATGAGTGTAGACCGCAGAGTCCTGACCTGATGATGTTGATCTTCTGTGCTGGGCCATCCTTTTGGCCAGTGGCTGTTTAGTTTCCCCAATATAAGACTGATCACAGCCCTCCTGACACTGAACAGCATACACCACATTACTCTGTTTGTGCTGGGGGACTGGATCTTTGGGATGAACCAGTCTTTGCCGTAATGTATTAACACAGTTAAGGAGTGAGTTGAATTGTCTCCCTCCTCCCCAGCAGGCTCCATTCACATAAAGGGAGCTACTTTCACTTTATGTGAAAGGGAGAGAATTCAACTCACTCCTTCATCTTTAAACATTGTGTTAGGATAGGCTAAGTGCTTGGTGACTGTACAGTACTGTACATTTATTCATTTGTAAAAAAAAAAAATTAAAAAAATTTTTATTTTTTTTATTTATTTTTTTAATTCAGATTTATCCGTGGGCCGACTAAAACCTCCTGGCGGGCCGGATTCGGCCCGCGGGCCGCATGTTCAACACCCCTGTTTAAAGTTTAAACAGTGACAAGGCCAAACCAAAGTGCTGTACAAACAAAACAAACAACAGGCAGCAACTGAAATAAATTAACAAAACAAAAGAAGAGGAAAATCTGTGAGTTCCTCGTGAAATCTCAAAACAAAACAAAAATCTTGAATTAAAGACCTAAAAATGTTTGGATAATGCATATCACCCGCCGCCTTTCATAACAAATAAACTGAGATCGACTTATGACGATGTAAGGTTCATTTCACAAAATTACAAGATTATATAAATGACTCTCAGATCCTTCCTCAACTAAAAATAGATTCTTAACTATGAAATTACGGTAACTGATTGAAGTAGAGAACTTGTTTTTCAAAAGGCCCTGAGAGTGTGCAGATGTGTTTCCGTGTATGGAGTTTGTTCCGGTCAAGCTGACCTGATAGAAATTTGTTGTTCTGTATCTTGGTGCGTCAAACATCTGGGCAGTGGGCGAGCACTCAACCAGGAAAATGTTTAAGTGGGAACTACTGGCAGTCTGGGAGTATGGTCGGAGAACAGATCTTTTAAAAAAAATTAAAAAATCAATTGTGTGTGGTGGAGTGTAATGACATTTATATAAGCAGGAGAGTATAAAAGTGAACAGCGCTATATTGAGAGGTTTTTCGTTTTGTTTTGTTTTTTGTATTTCGATGTCCAGCTGTTCGGCCTGCAAGTTTGTTCTTCAATAAACCCTGATTTTTTTTGCTGTCATCACATGTTTCAAGATCTCTTTTATTTAATCAGTTTAAAATTAAAATGTAGACTTGAACCACTATATTTTGGCGCCCAACGTGGGGATTTTTCTTTTCTTTTTGTAAATGTTTTTGTGTTCACTAATCTCACTAAGATAGTGTTGACCCCAAATCTTAATCAGGTGTAGATGTACACACAATGATTATTTTATTAGTTTCATTAAGGTTTGTCATGTACGGGTAATTCATTAAATATTTTGCTAACAAACAAACAACTATGGACACACCCAGACACAAGAAAAAATATTATTGGCCTTTTTTGCTGTGGATGTCCAGGAGATACAATTAACAAATCTACAATAATTTCCAAGTTTGTAATTAAAACAATCTTCAAACAAAATCTGATCCACAATGAGATAATTTAAGATTGTATTATTTAAAACAAGCAGAAGTTTTGATGTTGTGTATTATTCTGGATGTGGAGCTGCCGAGTGTCCAAATGGATGTTCAGTCAGATTTTAAAAATGTATGTTTTTAAAACATTAAAAATGATGACAAGTTTTTAGCCATAAATCTGCTTCTGTTTTATGAAAAAAAATGTGTGGAGATAGATGGATCTCAGAGGTGTGCAGGGGGTTTACAGATCCATTTAAAATTCAACCAAAAATTATGTTTTATTCAATTTTGTTTGGTATTTTTGAGTTCTCAATCTGTTCACAGACCACTTTAACATCAGAATTTCTCAGCCTTGAGATCAATAAATTTAATCCATCCATGCATCCAAAGGAAAAAATAAGCCACATTATCAGATAAATCAATAAGACAACAGTTAAACCAAGTGAAATCCGTCTTTTGCAGATCGTTATTATCTGTATAAAACGTCTGTGAATTAGTTTGGTTTTCAAATCTTATAGCCTGGACTGAACTGCTGTGGTTGCAAAATTTAGCACAGCTTCAAACTTCAGCTATTTTCCCATTTTCCATCTGTTTTGCATTTGAGTTGGGCTAAAATAGCGTAAAAACTCTTTAGTCTGCAGAGACGGTCTCTCACAGTCACGTCCATGTTCAGATACACGCTAAAGATTTCTGATCACACACACTGAGCTGACCATCTGCTGTCAGAGCAACTGCAAAGACCCCCAAAGGACGTCAGAGGACGTGTTTGTCATGACTCACAGCTCAGCAGCCGGGAGCTGGTGCAACACGGAGAGCAGGAAAATGGTCTGTTTTAACCAGGATGCTAACTATTTTTCATATTCTGACTTTGTAACGTGAATACACGAGCACAGGGGGAAAGACAGCTGTTCCAAGATGGCAGCAGCATCATGATTTCATCAAAGTGAGTCCTGAGCAGGAGGAGAGTAGCCTCTGGAGAACTCACTTTAAAACCTTTCAACTGCATCTCACACAGACACGTTTTAAAAAAAAATATATATTTTTTTTTAATCAGGCTTCCTGACCTTTGGGTTGCGTGAGGAACATCATAATTAGCTTCATTTAGAAAACCAACTCTGATTTAGATTTCTAAAGCTCTTTCAACAGAGCTGTATGTGAAAAAGAGGTGTTTTTTTTTACATTTGTTGAGAAGAAAAAAAATCCTTCATTACCAGACAGAAATGAACCTTGTGTGTGTTCTTTTATAACTGCTTTGGAAAATAAGATTTTTTAAAAAGTTTTTCTACATTTTTTATGTACTATTAGTATAGCCTAATATTTTATTTTATTTTATTTTATTCATTTTAAAAAGAGAACAAAAAATAAAAGAAAAAAGCAATACAAGCAATTACAAAAATAAAATACAAACAATTTAAAATGAAAGGAGCAGAAAGAAGAAGGAATCTTATCATGTCTGCCCCTACTCTTCACACAATTAACAAATGATTACAGTATTTACAAGTAACATAACAAAATGAATAACTGTAGATTATTCAAATACTAATACAGTACATACATCTTAACATTTTAACTTTTCAACATTCTACACTAATACACACACACTAAGCTACTTCATATATAATGTTCAAGCAATTTAGCCGTAACCATTTTTTTGAATGTATACATTGATTTTGCATTCTTAACATTACTTTCCAGAACATTCCACAATCCAATTCCCTGGATTATGGTAGACCGTCCCTTCAAACATATATCAAATCTGACAGTAAGAAATTGGATTATAACTAAACTGAAAAGAAGTTGTTCAACAGTATTGCTTTAATAACTGGTGGAAGGGCATTAATATATCTATATTGTGAGACTATAGACAACCACAAATTCAGATCAGATGTACTTAAGGTGTACAATTGATGACAACAAAGAGATAAAAACACAAAGAAAACAACCTAACACAGTTTAACTAATATTTTTATGCCATAACTACAGCTCTAAGATAAATTCAAAATCAAGTTAATTTCCTAGAAATGCTTAGGTTAAATAGAACTGTTTGTAGCTCAAAATGAGGTAGATACAGAGTATAGATTTGAAAACCTTTGTTGTTCCAGTGCTGTTGCTTTGACCTGTGTGTGGTTAACTTTTGCAAAATAATTTATATTTTATAGTTTGAATGTTATTCTATAAAATATACCACATTTGAATTCATCAAAGCTGAACTGTACTGTTAAAAAAGGAACATTGAGTAATCTCAAGCAGCATTACCTAACAATTGACATGGAAGACAACTTAAAACAAAATATCCAATTGGCCTACACATTAAAGAACTTAACTCTTTCAAGTCTTACATTTTATAATCCTGATGTTTGAAATAATAACAGGAAATAAAATATCCATTAAAAAAAAATCAGGTTTATTGTTTATGTGAAGCTTTTTTATAACACTGCAATGAATGTTATTTCACAACCAAAACCTGTATAACCGGACCACTTTTACAAAGTACACAATGTTGTTTTGTTTTTCGTTAAAGTTCTGTCTTGAAAGTGGAAATTGGATGTAGCATTAAATTTGGTAGAAAATGTCATTGGTATTTTCAACCACCTAATATTTTACACTACAATTTTGACTAATCAAAAACATAGAGCAATATTTTATATGTAATGGTTACTAATGTTATTGTGGATATCAATCTGTAATAATAATAATTTAAAACGTTACAATACCTGCTAGTTGCTTTAATCAAATACACCTGCATAAAAAAAAATAAAATAAAGTCGTTTGGTAAATAAAATGCTTTATCCTGCCATCTAGTGGTCATTAAGTAGTATTACTAAAATCCGGATTGTGGGCGTTGAAATAAATATGTTTCCGGTAATTTCTTTCAAAATAAAAGTTAATTGGCGCGGGGGTGGGGGGTGTCATAAACTTTAATTAAAGCTTTGCAGAATGTTTTTTTTTTTTTAAAGTTGATCAGTAAACAAATTACTTTTATTTTAAAGGTACATACTGCTAAATAATAATAATTTGGAATAATTTGGAACGTTACGTCAGTTGCGTTGAGCTAGGCGGAACTTCCTGCTTCCCGCATTTCGTCACTTCCTCTCACACCGGCCCTTGGTCCGGTTTTACATCGTTGTAAGAACCGTCTGGATTTAAAGATTCAGCTGGAGGTCGCATCGTTTACAGTAAGCTTACAGCAAAGTATGTACAGTTGTGTGAAAAACGGTCGCTTTTCTTAGTGTTATGAGATTCATTTTAGAGAAACTTCTAAAGGATTTTGAAGCTTTCCTGCTAGTTAGCTTAGCTTCTGTAGCGGGCCACCTGGCAGGATGACCCGCCTCAGCCGAGGCCACCGTCTGACAAAACACACAAAAAAATGACATGAAAACTTGTCTGGTTTTTTTTCCCAGTCAAATAAAAAAATCCTGAACAGTATTTTTTTTCTGAAAACTGACGTAGACGCAAGTTTTCAAACGCTTTTAGTCTTAAATCATGAAAGAAAGAAGTAGATAAAATCAAGACTCAGGCTCCAAACTGAAAAAAATAAATAAAATGGGACTGTCTGACGTACGTAAATAATCCGTATGAGTTGTGTGCTTTTTCGTAATTTATTACTGAATTGCAGTTTTTGTTGACTAACAAAGCAAATATATGTTCCTGTTTTTGATTTTCTACATCTACCTTATAATGTTTTGCTACTTTGTTTTAATTTGTTTAAAAAAAAATCTTTCTTTCTTTCTTTCTCTCTTATGTTTGTCTATTGTTGATTGTTTAATGAAACTACTGTTGCTGTTCATCATTCTTTAGTTTGTAGCAGGTCTCTTGTAAATGAGTCCTTGGGGCTCAATGAGATTACCATAATCTGACTAAATAAAGGTTGAATGAAAAAAAAAAACTTTAAACCGACCACTTAAAATAATAATGCAACCTACGACTTATGCTAATTTTTTTGACTTATCAATTAAAAGTTACACTTTTGGACTATAAGGTAATGTAGGGTTCAATGATGATTAGCCCACTGCGCAATCTGATCAATGCATTATTTTTTTTAGTGCGTTGTTGGAGAGATCAGTGCTGCTATAACCTGAGACCCTTGTATAGAAGTAGGGGTGCACCGATTTCAATTTTCTGGCCGATCACCGATTTTTTTAGAAAGTCTGACCTGCCGATTCCGATTTTGGCCGATACCGATTTTCAGGTGTTAAAAGGTCAAAATGCACCCTAAATTTTCATGATTTTCCGACCTTTGCGGAGGCAGATGCGATCGGTGGATAAAATCGGCTTCTCGTTTAAAGATCGGCCGATCACCGATCTCCCCAAATTAAGGAAATCGGGGCCGATCAATCGGCCGGCCGATTTATCAGTGCATCCCTAAAACAGCCAAAACAGCTGCATTATGCTTCAACTTGTTTTGGGAAATAAAAAAAGAACAAGATTAATGTTTCTTTCCTTTTCTACTTTTACTGTAGGTCATGGCAAAGTTTAACGCCCCAGTGATCCAGGACAACCCGTCTGGATGGGGTCCGTGTGCAGTTCCAGACAAGTTTAAAGATATGCCCTACCAGCCTTTCAGCAAGGGAGACCGTCTGGGAAAGGTTTGTTCTCACTTAAGTTCTCCAATAAAATCACCTAGGTTTTTTTTTCTTCTCCCCCCTAACATGTGTTTTGGTCCATCAGGTCGCTGACTGGACCGGAGCGACTTACCAAGACAAGAGATACACAAGTGAGTGAGACAGATGTCTGACAGGTAGCTCCGTGGTGGACTTATTTTGGATTTACCTCACCTAAAATATGTTGTTGTCAAAATAAATGTAACTCAAATGTGTACTCTACAACATTTATATATCTATCCTCTTTTTGTTTTCAGATAAGTATTCCTCTCAGTTTGGAGGTGGTAGTCAGTATGCCTACTTTCACGAGGAGGATGAGACAAGCTTTCAGCTGGTGGACACTGCCAAGACCCAGAAAACTGCTTACCAGAGGAACCGGATGAGGTTTGCTCAGGTAGAGCAGATTGTCAAAGAGTTTAATTAAGACCTGATTGTCGTAGCTCATATTATCAGTAACAGGATGGGATTTGTTTCCACAGAGGAACCTACGGAGAGACAAGGACCGCAGGAACCTGACTCAGTTCAACTTGCAGACGCTTCCGAAGAGCGCCAAGCAGAAGGAGAGGTGAGATTCTCACTCTGAATCTAACAAAGAATCCCAGCTGGAAATAATATCTGCACTTTTTAATCTGTAAAGATTTGGATTTAATCTACCAGTAAGCATTTTGTCTTTTCAGGGATCGTATGCGTCTGCAGAAGAAGTTCCAGAAGCAGTTTGGTGTCCGTCAGAAATGGGACCAGAAATCTCAGGTATTTCTCACATGAGAAATTAGAACTGCAGTGTGTGATATTTATAATTTGCAAATCAAACAAGACTGAACAGTATAAATCAATTAAAGCTATTACCGGTAATGTATTTTTGGTGTTAGTTTAATAAAATAATCAGGATAACTTTATTTAAATTCAAAGGTGGGTTAACCCAGTTGAATACATGTAAATATTTTAAACCTTTAAACTGTGGTAACACTACAGTTTATGATGATTTAATTCACCTACTGTTATAATTTAGTTATCTGATCAAAATTGGATCTTATTTTACATATTGTCTCCACTTTTATTTTAAGATAACATAATTCTAAACATGTTTATATTTCGATTTATTTGTAAATATTAAAGAAAATTTAATAGGAGCAGAAGTTTTTTGTCCAGTTTAAACATTAAAGTCAGCTTTTCTCTTTGGTTTACATAAATCAGATTACGGTAAGCACTGTCAGAGAAATAAAAAGTTTATGTTCTGTTTATGGCCACTAGATGGTGCTGCATCCCACACTAATCCATTTTACTCCCTTCAAACTTTTGTATTCTGGTAATGGTTTGTTTGAGAATTCTTTCTTATTGATTTGATGCACCTCCAGGCCCAGATGAAGCCCAGAGACTCCTCTGTGGAAGTGAGGAGTGACTGGGAGGTGAAGGAGGAGATGGACTTCCCTAGACTGATGAAGATGAGATATATGGAGGTTGCTGACCCTGATGACATGTAGGTAAAGCTGAACGTGTTTGTCATTAGAGGAAAATATGAACAATAGTAAAGATTCGTTCTTTGTTCTTGCAGTGAGTGTTGTGGTGCTTTGGAGTACTACGATAAAGCTTTTGATCGGGTCACCACCCGCAACGAAAAGCAGCTGAAAAGCATCAAGAGGATCTTCCATACTGTCACCACCACTGATGACCCTGTCATCCGAAAGGTAGAGTCCTGTTCAAAGTGAGCTCCTTCAGTGTTTGAGTGGTTGGGGCCAAAGGTAAAATTTCTTGTTTTTCTCCAGCTGGCGAAGACGCAGGGTAACGTGTTTGCCACTGATGCCATCCTTGCCACGCTGATGTGCTGCACTCGCTCGGTCAACTCCTGGGACATCATTGTGCAGAGAGTCGGCAACAAGCTGTTTTTTGACAAGAGGGACAGCTCTGACTTTGGTGAGGCATTAGAAGCTGCTTTTGCAAACACATTTGACTCCCAACAGGCTGTTCAGACCTGTCAACAAGTCAGTTTAACTGCAAGTGGTCAGCTCTGAGTGCATTCACAACTGACTGCTTTATGCGCACCCCAAAATGTCAGTCATCCCACATGATAATACACACGCAGCCACGTCACACAGTGCTGTCAGACGAGTGTGACAACAGAACCACTGACGTAAAATTTACAGTACATTCAGACATCTGAATTGTATTATTTTTTACACTAATAAAGCTAAGTCATTTGTGTTGTATTTATATTAAAGTATATTTTTATAAGCTTAATTATCTACCTCTGCATTAAAGCAATGAGAAGATTTTAATGATCGAACTTTTGCGTTTAACCATAAGGCAACATAAAGCTGCTCGGTCGTTCTGTGTTTGGCACAACATAAATCTTTCTGTGACTACAACGGAGTCAATTACAACCAGAACAAATATTAAATTAAAGAAAAACTCCATGTATACAACACCGTGTAATCCACTACATTAAACTAGTCGCTTTTACAGTTAAACCTCAAGACATCCATGTAAAATCTCAGCTGCATGTGTGGGGTTACATCAGTGCAGTAGGCGGTCCGACGAGTTGCTTTGTCCCAAATGTTGCATTTTTTTTAAATCTGAAATTGGTCCGTATTTTTTCATAAATTGAACTAAATCTAATTGTTTCTGTCAGATTTGCTAACTGTGAGTGAGACGGCCAACGAGCCTCCGCAGGATGAGGGCAACTCCTTCAACTCTCCTCGAAACCTGGCGATGGAGGCAACGTACATCAACCACAACTTCAGCCAGCAGTGTTTACGAATGGTGAGATCCAATCCCATGTCTACTTCATTCAGATGAGTTTTTCTTTTATTTAGTATTTGTATTTTTTTTTTTCGTATTCAGTGTGGAGAGAGATACAAGTTCCCCAATCCCAACCCTTTTGTGGAGGAAGACATGGACAAGAGTGAGGTGGCATCTGTAGCTTACAGGTCGGCTCTGGGTTCTGGCTCCGTTTCTTCACCAGTGTGTCACTGAATGAGAAAACTGATAAACCGTCTTTGGGTTCAGGTACCGTCACTGGAAGCTGGGAGACGACATCGAGCTGATCGTCCGCTGTGAGCACGATGGAGTGATGACCGGAGCTAACGGAGAAGTGTCCTTCATCAACGTCAAGGCCCTCAACGAGTGGGACTCGAGGGTAAGAGGGCACAAGGCAAAGGGGTTCAGTGGTTTTGATCTTCAGAAAGATGATTAGCAACCGTCCTGAAGATAAATGGTTGTAAAATGAAGTTTGGATACGCATTGTTGAACTTCGACTCAAATAGCTACAATCAAAAAACGTTCAATACAGAAACGACTGGACTTTATTTGTAACAGAAGACGTTTCGCTCTTCATCCGAGGAGCTTTCTCAATTCAAAGAGCAGAGAGTGGGGATCAGGTTTTAAAGGCTGAGATAAGATACACACATACCTATGTGGATTGACAAATCACACCTCACACCTTAACAGTAGAGGTTTCTCAAGGTCTTTGTTAGTCTATGCTGGTGAAGATTCTCAGTCGTCCAGGACATGATAAAATCAAAAAAGGCGTTCAATACAGAACAACTGGACTTTATTTGTAACAAACAAGACGTTTCGCTTCTCATCCGAAAAGCTTTATCAATTGAGTTAGGAGACAGTGAGGGGGAGCAGTTATAACAGGACAAGCCATTGACACGCACCAACATATGTAAATTGGAAACTAACACCCCCACATACTTGGGATAACACGTACCTGTGACCCATTCAAAGTTCAGTGTGTGAAAACAGAGCTTACAGAACACACACACACATCCTACTGTATGTGAAATGACAAGTCACACTTCACCCATTGATAGCAGGGACCTGTCAAATTTGTTTGACATTTGTTTGTTACAAATAAAGTCCAGACTGTTGTTCTGTATTGAACGCCTTTTTTGCTTTGTTAGTCTAATTCACAGATGAGGCTCCTCTGTTCACATAAAGTGTGATCGTCTGGGAATCAGTCCTAAAGCTGCATTATATGTTTTTGAAAGTTGGAATCTGAGACCTCCTCCTTTGTTATAAGAGAAGGCTTCTCCCCCTTAATATAAACAGCTTCCTTCACACCCCTCTCAAACCATCTGTGTTCTCGGTCCAAAATGTGCACATTCTGGTCCTCAAAAGAGTGACCCTTGTCCGTGAGGTGGAGGTGAACAGCTGAGTTTTGTCCAGAGGAGGTGGCTCTCCTGTGTTGGGACATTCTTCTGTGAAGAGGCTGTTTAGTTTCTCCAATGTATAAGTCTGGACAGTCCTCGCTGCACTGGACCGCATAAACTACACCACTCTGTTTGTGTGTGGGTGTTAAGTCCTTAGGGTGGACCAGCCTCTGTCTGAGAGTCCTGCTGGGTTTGAAATGTACTGCGATGTTGTGTTTGTTGAAAATCCTTCTGACATTCTCTGAAACTCCAGCCACATAAGGGATGACAATGTTTTTTCGTCTGTTCTCCTTTTTCTGTTTATTAGTGTGTTTTGTAGATTTCCTCGCTGACTTGACAAAGGCCCAGTTAAGCTAGATTTATAGTCGCCGTGTCGCGCAGCGCGTGAGGGTGCGCGCACGAAAAGTGACGCAATATCGCAGTCCACGCCCCTGCGCGTTGGCTCCGCGTGTGGAATTAGCGCGTGTCGTGCCCCTCTGAATTTTTGAAACTCCGCAAGCCTATGCGCGCGCCGTGGGCGCTACGATTTGATTGACAGGTCCCCACCGACAGCCTTCACCCTCTTCACGCCGGAGCCTGCAGCTGTTTGCGCCGCTGTGGTCGTGGAGACGGAGTCGCGACGCATGGAGGAATGTTTTGTGACACAAAATGTATTAAATTCTCCTTCGTTCCTGATCTGGAGTCGGACTTTTCTTTTGTTTTTTCGCCAAAAGTCACGTGATCGCTTTCTCCTCCGCTGACTCCATGCATTAAAGCCGCAAATAAAGACAACAGTTCAGCACGCGAGCGGAAAGCTATTTGTTTTTGTTGTGTGATTTCAAACAGTTCTTCTTCTACGGTAGATTTCTTCTTCTACACCTTTCTTGCAACATATGCACAGGTTTTAGAGGGTACTGCCTCCTGCTGGTCTGTAAAAGAACAGCACTTTGCCATGCGCCGCCGTGCGTCAACCATAAACAGTGGCGAAACTGTAAACGCATTTCGCCGCACGGCACAGTGCGCACGGCACAGCGCGCGGTGCGCGCGCGCTCCAGCCTGCGGACCAAAGCGCAAGTATAACTAAGCCTTTAGGATATCCACATGTTTGGAGAGATTTTTCAATGTGTTTCTGTTCCTTTTCCTTCCCTTCTGTCTTTGTGGGGATGTGTTTGGCTCGATGCTGTAAAGTTCTGATAACAGAAAGTTTGTGTTCCAGTGGAACTAATGAAAAGTGCGTTATAAATTGAATTCATTATTATTATTATTATTATTATGGTGAGAGTCAAACAGAAGATACTGGTCCGTGTGGGTTGGTTTTCTGTAAACTTCAATGTTGAGGCTGTCCTCTCTTTCCATGTGAACCAAACAGTCCAAAAAAGGCAGCTTGTTGTCGTTTGCATCCTCTCTGGTGAACTTGATGTTGTTGTCCACCGAGTTAATGTGTCTGGTGAACGCTTCCACTTCCTTGGCTTGGATTTTGACCCAGGTATCATCCACATATCGGAACCAATGGCTTGGAGTTGTTCCCTCATAGGAGTTTAGGGCTCTCTGTTCCACTTCCTCCATGTAGAGGTTGCAACAATGGGTGACACTGGAGATCCCATGGCACAGCCGTGCTTCTGTCTGTAAAATCTGTCATTGAACTTGAAATAGGTGGTGGAGAGGCAGAGATCCAGCAGGGTGCAGATGTGGTCTGGGGTGAAGTTGGTCCTTTTGTCCAAATCCTTGTCTTGTAGAAGTCGTTTTTTGACGGTTTCTACTGCTTCAGAAATGGGTATGCACGTGAAAAGAGAAGTCACATCATACGATACAAGAGTTTCTCCCAGGGTTAGCTTCAAATGTTGAACTTTGTTGGCAAAATCAATGGAGTTCTTTATGTGATGAGGTGTGTTTCCAACAAGAGGAGCTAAAATACCAGCCAGGTGTTTAGCAACATTGTATGTCACTGAGTTCATGCTGCTGACAGTGGGTCTGAGAGGTGTATCTTCTTTGTGTATTTTTGGAAGTCCATAAAGACAGGGAGTGGCTTCCCTATTATACAATCTATAATACAACGATCGATAGATTGTTTTCTCCTTTTCAAGTTTTTGCAGGTAATCTGTGACTTTCTTTTTAAAGGTGCTAGTTGGGTCCCTCTTCAGGGGCTCAGAGGTGTTCCTGTCGCTCAGATAGCTCAAATAGCTACAGAAACTCCTTAGTTATTGGTTTGAGCTGCACTGCTTGTATCACAAAGTTCTCTTATTTACGCTGTAAGATTATTAATCAGGTAGTCAATATACTTTCACCTCTCCAAACTGTGTTTGCGGGGGGGGGGGGGTCTTATAAAATCTGCATCTTTGTCCTTTGTGATTTTTTCATTCAATCTTTATTGGTTAATCCCATTGAGCCTCGAGGACTCATTTACAAGAGAGACCTGGTTTCAACAAAGAATGATGACAACAGCGACAAGAATAGACAATCATAAGAGAGGCATAAATTATTTTTTACGTTAAAAAATATAAAAGCAACAACGAAAAAATCCTGATATTTGATTTCTATTTTGACTTCCTGTTATTCAACACCTCTCAGCAGTTTTCAGCTCTGCTGTGGTTCCACTCTATTTAATCAGAATTTTACAGAATTCAGTCAAATCTTTTAAAATTTTAATGATTTCCAGACTTTAGATTTGATTGTGCAGTTGAAATTGTTGCTCCCGGTAGGTCTGGAAAGCACCTTGCATGGTAGTCTGCCGCTACCGGTGTATGAATGTGTGTAGCATTCAATGTGTGTAGCACTTTGAGATTTTCACTAATGAAAAGTGCGTTTTAAATTGAATTCATTATTATTATTATTATTGAAATTGTGTTTACTGGATATATGAGTTGTTTTGGGCGTGAATATTGATTTAGCCTTCACAATGTTTTCTCATTTATGCTTTGTATGTTGTTTGGACTCTTAACTACATCTGCATACCGGTACTTAGTATTTTTAAAATTTAACTTTATTTTGCAAATATTTTCTCCATAGAAACATTGAGAACTTTTCAATTGTTTTAAAAACGTTGTTCAATTTAAATACTGCTTCAGCAATGTTGTTCTATTTTAGGCTATACAGTATATGCTACTTTTCACTAGCATTTTGCTGCTTTAAGCTAGCATTTTGCTACTTTTAGCTAGTTTTTTGATGCTTTTAGCAAGCATTTTGCTATTTAAGCTAGCATTTTGATACTTTAAGCTAGCATTTTGATACTTTGAGCTATTTTTTTGCTACTTTTAGCTATTTTTTTTGCTGCTTTTAGCTAGCATTTTGCTATTTAAGCTAGCATTTTGATACTTTAAGCTAGCATTTTGATACTTTGAGCTTTTTTTGCTGCTTTTAGCTAGCATTTTACTACTTTAAGCTAGCATTTTACTACTTTTAGCTAGTTTTTGTTAATTTTAACTAGCATTTTGCTACTTTTAGCTAACATTTTGCTACTTTGAGCTAGCATTTTGCTACTTTGAGCTATATTTTTTGCTGCTTTTCGCTAGCATTTTGCTACTTTGAGCTTGCATTTTGGTACTTTGAGCTAGCATTTTACTGCTTTGAGCTAGCATTTTGGTACTTTTGGGTTTACTAACTCTGTCATCAAGTGTTCAATTTGCATTTTCACAGGAAATGCTCTTTCTCCACTTTGATTTATTTTCACTGTGTCAACCTGATTATGGAGTTTCTAAAATATAATCTGTGCGTTGTTGTTTTGTGTCATTTCATCATTAGCATTGTAACGGAGTGGACTGGCGTCAGAAGCTGGACTCTCAGAGAGGAGCTGTTTTGGCCACTGAGCTGAAGAACAACAGCTACAAACTGGCTCGTTGGACCTGCTGCGCCATGTTGGCTGGATCAGAGTACCTCAAGCTGGGGTAAGTAACACCGCCCAACAGTTACCGTTTGAAAGGTACCAGGGATGGATCAGAACCTTTGTGAATAATGACCAACAATTCTGAGCAGACTGTGGGTTGTGTGTTCCTCAGGTACGTGTCTCGGTACCACGCAAAGGACTCTTCTCGCCACGTCATCCTGGGAACCCAGCAGTTCAAACCCAACGAGTTTGCCAGCCAGATAAATCTGAGCATGGAGAACGCCTGGGGAATCCTCCGCTGTGTGATCGATATCTGCCTCAAGCTGGACGAGGGCAAGTACCTGATCTTGAAGGACCCCAACAAGGTGAGTCACTGCAGGAACCGCAGGTTCAGCTGTTGGAGCTGATGGGCTGATGTACTCCGTTTCCTTTAAACAGCAAGTAATTCGAGTGTACAGCCTGCCTGAAGGGACCTTCAGCTCTGATGAAGACGAGGAGGATGAGGAGGAGGAAGAGGAGGAGGAGGAAGAAGGTACATCTTTTTGTCTCTGTGTTAAACCTTTCAGTTTTTTCATAGTTTATTTTTAATAATAATAATAATAAACTTTATTTGTATAGCAGTATATATTGTATATAGTTTATTTTTTGTATGTACAGTTTGGTTCTACTGGTTAGCACATCGCAGATACAGCTTTAAAGTTCAGAGTGGAAAACATGCAGCTTACCTGATATAATTTTTTCTTTTTGTTTTTAACTAATCTGGATGTTGCCATCAGAAGTCACATGAGTAGTTCAGCTTGTTAGCTGATGGCATTTATTTTTAGTAGCAAACAGCAGAACTCAAAGCCTTTCTTCAAATTTGTGATTAGAAAACTGAATCCAGAGAGAAATGTACCATAGTTTTTTAAACTGCTAACAACTTTATTCAACATGAACATTTGAGGGAAAATTCATTCTCTGTTCAGTGAATAAATGATAAACTTTAAAGATGAAGTGGTCATTTTAATCAGATTTAAAACACATTTTATATTTGACAGTAAAAATATTGCATTTTTGTTCCTAAATTGTCTCAAATGATAGTTTTAAATGAGTAGATTTTTAAGGCTTTGTTTAAACATTACATTTGAACTGAACAGTTGAATAAAATTAGATCAAATTTTTTTCTTTTGCAGGGATTATATATACTGTATTCAAAATTGCCATATTGTTCTGTTTGACTGATTTCTTGTCTTTGTCTTTTTAGATGAAGAGAACTGAAGTGTGGAGTTGGCTTCTGTGACCAAATCATTCTTCATCATACAGATAAAAACAATTTAATTCCTTTTGACCTGACCATCAATAAAGGCGACACATTGGACAAAGATTTCTAGTTGTTGTTTATTCTGTACTGACATGGAAAATAGTTTTTGGAATTTTTCTTTTGGGTCATAAAAACGGTAAAGAATTCACATTTACTGAAGATATGTTGTTACAAATATGAGCGTGCTCATTGTAGGAGCTGCCGTGGCTTCTCTGCTCAACTCATGAGTGAAGTGATTTCAACTCAACAGTCTGATTTATTATGAACCCAACTTATTTATTTATTTCACTTTGCAAACAGGAGCTGTAGTAATGCTACATATACACATTAGGTTGCTGTAGCTATTATTGTGACAACAGCTCACTCTTCTTTATTGTCTTAAATTTAGATTGTTCTACAAACCTAAATTACAGCATCACTGGTTTGTTTTGAAAATAAAAACTAGATCTTTACTGCTTTTGTTTAAGGTTAAAGGAGACCACAGATAGGTTTTTAAAATTTTTATGGTATGTCTGTGGGGTTACCAGACTGTTCATTCAATTTAATACACAAAATAATTCTTAGATAATCAATTACTGTATACCCTTTTTAATTCTGCCATTTTTAACTTTCGTTTTGAACGACTGGTTTATGTTAATGAGATCTGAAGTTCACGCCCTTCAAAGATCTGTTTACATTAACTCCGCCTTCCAAAGGCAGACGAGGATGTCTGAACTCACGTTACTGCCACCCAGAGCCCTGAGCTGAGCTGAACTGGACCGCAACGTATTTATTGTGGGACAGATCAGACGTGTACAAGTTGTCGTGTCATTTTTAATTTTTCCTCTGTAATACGTCTCCCTCTCTCCCCCTGTGCGCGCGCGCTGGAGGGAGCGGATGTCACTCGCAGCGGACACACACGCTCACGGGGTCTGATTTGCGCTCGCGCGGGTCTCATTTGTTCTCTCGAGGGTCTCATTTGTTCTCTCGAGGGTGTGTATTTGCTCTCCCCCCTAATGACAGCGTTAAAAATCCATAGCTGTCTCCCCCGATCAGCGCGCTCACACAAACACACACACAGGTTGGTTAATGTGGTTTAGCGGTACGTAGTCTGGCCTGCTATGACACATAAACCAACACACACACACACACTGCAACATGCTGCATCGCTGTTCATTCAAGACTCCCATCTGAAAACTGCCATTATGTGGGCCAGGAGGGTTAGATAATCTTTGCAACGCTCACGTTAGCTGGCTAGACTCTGTGACATTTTTAGCCATTGTGCAGACATGAAATTAGGAAAAACAACCATCCGTCACCTCTTTCATACTGAAGTGGGTGGAGCATCACCAGGGATTGCTAGGTGACGGGGCGGGACAAAGGTTGGGGTTGTCGTTGTGAGAAACGAAGCGTTTCTATCAAAGATAAATAAATATACTTAGAGTAAATAAACCACTGGATGCATTTTTTTTGGCCCTAGCACAGTTTTTTTATGAAGTGCATACCCAAAGTTGAGTAAAAAAACATTAAAAAGTGAATTTTGAATATGTGGTCCCCTTTAAGAGAAACCAGAAACCAACACTAAGAAGCAAACCTCCGTATCTGAAGGCTTTCAAATGAGCCAATTAAGAAAACGATAAGTTTTTATGTGGAAAAATTGTCACCCTTCCAGTCTGATCCTTTCAATAATGAGTGGATAGATGGGAAAATTAGCAAATATTGTCAGTATGGCATATAAAGAAATGTAAAAATGAAACTCCATCAGATGTGATTGTTGAGGACTGTCAAAGTGAAGATTTGTTGCAGTCTATTGTAATTTGAATTAAAGTTGCACTGAAGTAGATTGTTGCAAATTAAATTTGATGCAGACTAAAAAGTTGTAGTTAATTTTTTTTTTTTTGGATTTTCATGAATAACGAATGAAACCACCGTATTTTCTGGTGTATAGGTCGCACCTGTGTATAGGTCGCAGTGTCTAATATTTATCAATAAACTGGAAAAATCCGTAAATAGGTCGCACCGGTGTATAGGTCGCACCTACATTTGTTAGCTGCCATTTTTGTAAGACTGTGTCTCACTTTAATTTTTGTCAATAAATTATTACAAATCAGCTTATTTCAAAATGTAAATACCACCAACATCATTAAAATTAAACTACAGACTCCTAAAAAAATGTTTGTTGGCTGCCTTTTTTGTAAAACTGTGTCTCACTTTGATATTTGTTAATAAATTATTACAAATCAGCTTATTTCAAAATGTAAATACCACCAACATCATTAAAATTAAACTACAGACTCCTAAAAAAATGTTTGTTGGCTGCCTTTTTTGTAAGACTGTGTCTCACTTTAATTTTTGTTAATAAATGACAAATCAGTTGCAGCTGAAGGTGATCTGCTCAGAGTTGCAGCTGCTGTGGAAACCAGTGCAGGATAGCTGCAGCAATTTTATTATATTTTACTAGATTTTATCACTTGTTTTATTTTATTTATTTTTTAAGCAAGCCTAATCTGCATCCACATGATTTTATCTTTGATCTTAGTCGATATTATTATTGATTTTATTTGATTTTATCACTTGTTTCATTTTGATCTTTGCTTTGTTACACTTTGTAGCACTTTGAGATTTTTATTAATGAAAAGTGCATTATAAATGGAATTCATTATTATTATTATTATTATCTGGAGGTGGAGCTGACTGTGAGCTGAAATATGCAGCATCTGGAGGTGCAGCTGATTGAAATGCACTTTGACAGTTACAGCTACACCCAAATAAATCTGTAAATAAAGCAGAATACTGGTACAGGCCTCTTTAGCGATCATAGCGGCCGAAACTGGTACTGCACTTGCACTGCCCCCTGGTGGCCGAAACTGGTACTGCACCATTTTATGCAACAGGGAAAAAGGGCCATAACTCAGCCAAAAATTGGTCTAAAAATATGAAAAAAATCCATAAATAGGTCGCACTGGTGTATAGGTCGCAGGCCTTGAAAAAACCATAAAAAGGTGCGACCTATACACCGGAAAATACGGCAGCTTATTTTGTGTAGAAAACTAACTTTATGGTACAGTTTAGGTGAGTTTTCTGATGTCTTTGGTAGATGCTGTTGGGACAGTATTAAAGTCTAATTCAGTTTATTTCTATAGCACCAAGTCACAACAGAAGCCATCTCAGGGCACTGAACAGAAATATTCATATATAAAAATGATAATTTTAACACTTTATCTGGGGTGCAGACTCCTTTGAGTTTAACTCCATAGCATAAATCTTGAGCAAGCATGAAGGCGACAGTGAAAAGGAAAAACTCCCTCATGAGGAAGAAATCTTTACCAAGACGTGAGGTGCAGCTGCACAGTTTTTTTTACATGAAAACTAGATTTTACAAGTGTTTGTGTTGTACAGTTATAGAAGAAAGGAAAATGCTGGTCATTTGTTTTGGTAAATTAAGGATTACGTTTAGAACCTCACTGATTTCACTCATTCATCACTCCAGATCATCGTTGTGCACCACAATGTTTTACACATCAGGGTAGCTAGTGGGTCACATGACTGAAAATCATCCATAATAATGAAGTGGTGGCACAGCGGTTAAGAGAAGGTGGCCCTGTGACCGGAAAGTTTGACTCCCTGGACCGACAACATCAAAATGTGGGTAGAAAAGGAGAAACGCCCACACCTGCCTCCATCCTTATTTGCTCCACTCTGCTTGAGCAAGGCCCTTAACCCCCACCATCTCTCCAAGGCACCCTAGCTCTCTGCTCCACACACAGGGCTGTGGTAGCTCAGTGGTCTGTGGTTGTGTCAGGAAGGACATCCAGCTTGTAAACAATTAACCAAATCTTCGTGCGAGTTATTTGGCTGTAGCGATTCCTGAGAAGGGAGCAGCCGAAAGAAGAATGTCTGGAAAAATGATTATTTATGATGTCCCAGGACTTTGCTCAGTAAAGCTCCACCCCTGACAGCCACACCTCTCTTCTCTGATTGGATTGTTAAATTTGTGATTGACAGGGCGTTGACCAATCAGCTGAGAGGACTAAAACTCAGATCAAAATTTGTATTTATAAAATGAAACTCACAGGAAGAAATTTACACGTAGTTTTTTGAACAAATGAAGAAATTTACACTTAGTTTTTTGAACAAATGAAGACTAAAAAAAATAAAAACTAAGTGCAGTCCATATATCTGACATCAGCCACTTAGTTTACACTGCTTGGAACTATTTTCATAATAGTTTCATTCTCTTTGTAAACAAACACGCTCCTTTCCGGCAGTTCAGGATAAAGGGCCGTGACAGCCCCTGGTTTACTCCTGAACTAGCTGATCTCCTACACTGGAGAGATCATCTTTGGGCCGCAGCAAGAAAATCACACTCAGACACTGATTGGTTGAAATTTCGGCAGCTAAGGAATAAATGCACAACTGCCATCAAAGCCGCAAAACGTAACTACTTCTTATCTCAGACCTCCAAAAATCTAAATGATCCAAAAAAATTCTGGAAAACCATTAAATCTCTCTCAGGCACCCCCCAATCATCTGACCTCCCATCACAATTTCTTGTTGACTCTGTTCCTGTGTCAAATAAGCACGAGATCCTGAACTGTTTCAATAAACATTTTGTTGCTTCTAGTTCATTATTTGACACAGTTACAAACGGAAAATCAGCCACTTTATCTAATAATCAAACTTCTACAAATCAAATCCCTTCTACAAGTCAACCATCTGTTAATCACACCTTCTCTTTTTCTCCGTTCTCAGTCAGTGAGGTAAATAAACTGTTAAATGATCTTGATCCAAAAAAATCTGCAGGTCCAGATGAACTTCCACCTTATTTCTTAAGGCTGGCTGCTCATATCATCACAGTCCCTGTGACCCACATCTTTAATCTGTCCATAAGCCAAAACACCATTCCGGATGCTTGGAAAACAGCATTTGTTCTTCCTTTGCTGAAGGGAGGTGACCCCACCTCACTGAACAATTATCGACCGATCTCTAAACTCTGCATCTTAGCCAAGGTTCAAGAAAAACTGATAAACTCTCAGATCAAAAATTATCTGGACTCATTTAACATCTTACCTCTCCATCAATCTGGTTTCAGGAAAAAACACAGCACAACAACTGCTTCTCTGAAGGTTCTGAATGATGTTGTTGAAGCATTGGATGCTAAGGACTATTGTGCTGCACTTTTCTTAGACCTGTCTAAAGCTTTTGACACTGTGGATCATAACATCCTGTGTCATAAGCTCTCAGAAATCGGTTTCTCTGATCACACCATCGGTTGGTTTTCTAACTATCTTTCCAATCGGAGGCAATGTGTTCAACATAACGGTACTTCTTCCAGCTATTTAACAGTTAAAAATGGTGTACCACAAGGCTCAGTTTTAGGACCCACTCTCTTTACAATCTACATAGCTAATGTAGGTCACTGCATCCCTGATGCATCCTTACATTTCTATGCTGATGATACAGTTGTTTACTGCCGAGCTAAAACAGTTGCTAAGGCTTTCCAGTTACTGCAATCTGCTTTTGACATCATCCAGTCAGATTTGTTCCGTCTCAAACTTGTCCTAAATGCTGATAAAACAAAAGGGATGTTTTTTTCAAATAGGAAGGCGGTTCCAGCAGATCCTCCTCTGATTTTTTCTTCAAATGGTGTCCCTATTGAGTTTGTTGATTCCTATAAATATCTGGGTATCCTGATTGATTCACATCTCTCTTTTAAACTCCACGTGGAAAACCTAGTGAAGAAACTGAAAGTTAAACTGGGTTTCTTTTTCAGAAACAGATCATGTCTATCACTGAATGTCAGGAAACGCCTTGTGTCTGTGACTTTCCTTCCCTCCATTGATTACGGTGACATTCTCTACATGAATGCTCCTACAAGCACCCTGCGGATGTTGTCTATCATGGTGCACTAAGATTCATAACTGGTTGTGATTATCGTACCCACCACTGCACCCTGTATTCACTGGTTAACTGGACATCATTAACCTCACGCAGACTCTTCCACTGGTACATTTTCATCTTTAAATCACTTCTTGGTCTGCTGCCCTCATACATCTCCTCCTACATGTCTTTGCGTGAGTGCAGCTACAGTGTGCGCTCTCAGGACATGATTACCTGCAGTGTTCCGTCAGTGAGGACTGAACTTGGAAAAAGGGCCTTCTCCTACTCCGCTCCTGCTTCATGGAATATCTTACAAAAAGATCTGAAGCTCTCGAACTTGACTTCTCTAAATGGTTTTCAGAATCTGTTGGAATCCTGGCAAAAACCAATGCAGATTTGTTCCTGTCTTTGATTTTATACGTCTACCTTATAATGTTTTGCTAGTTTTTTGATACTTTGTTAAAAAAAAAAAAACCTTTTTTTTTTTTTTTGTTTTCTATTGTTTATTGTTTGTTTGTTTATTGTTTAAGGAAATTCTACCACTGCTGTTCATTGTTCTTTAGTTTTAGCAGGTCGCTTTCGTAAATGAGCCCATGAGGTTCAAAAGATTTACCTGACTAAATAAAGGTTGAATGAATGAAAAGTTTTATTGTTTTGATTTATTTATCTGTAACTGACTGTTGTCCAAAAAAAAAAAAAAAAGTTTTAAATGTGACTCACGATCCAGGAAATATCTCGGGCCTTATCAGAATAAAGCTACACTGGTTTATTAACTTTTATAATCTGATTGTTTTGTAAACAAATTACAGTACATCACTGAGTTTTGATAGAGATCCATATATAAAAGGAAAATGCCACACTTGGCAAATCTTTTCTCACATCTCAGCCAGCACATGTACTCTTGGAAATTAACAAGCTACATGTAAGTAATTTTAAGTACTGGTAATTGATATAATTTAATTGCATTTTGATTCAATCATCAGTTCAGATAGCTCTATAAAAATATATGGATGCTTTACATTTACAGTTATTTTATATATATATATATATATA
>JBBPBX010006379.1:0-18417 GCA_038048925.1 Garcialebias charrua
ATCCCACATATAAGCAGCCAAAATGGGCTTCTTTTGCAGGGCAGGCTCACTCTTAAAGATAGGGTGAGGACCTCCTTCTTTCGGGGGAGCTCGGAGAAGAGCCATTGTTCTTCAGCATCAGAAGGAGTCATTTGCGGTAGTTAGGGCATCTGGATAGGATGCCTTGCAAACACCACCCTTGAGAGGTTTTCTGAGAAAGTCCCACTGGTAAGAGGCCCCAGGGAAGACTCAGAAAATGCTGGAGGGACCTTCTACATCTCCACTCTATGACACACTCCCTTAGTTTATGGATGTTAACCTTGCATAGTGTCACTTTTGCCTGCAGTTGTTGATTGTTTCATAGGGTTAGGTTTTTGAATTATATATTTAGGAAATGGGCCAGAATCCAACAGTCAACAGCTTGGCTGATTTCAAGGTTTCTGTTAGGGATGCACCGATCCACATTTCTCACTTCCGATCCGATACCGATACTTCATAACTGAGTATCGACCGATACCGATACTTTTCCGATCCGATACTGTTCAGGTATGTGACTCTGTATAATGAAACTTTCGTACCCAAACTATTCATTTTAACATTGTGTGAGATAAACCCAATGAAGACGCTCATAAGTCTTACAATAGGGAACCCACTGACTTTAACAGCACACAGGACAGGAGGCAAGTATACCACACACATGTCCTCCTTACTCATGGTGCAGCTGAAAAAAACTAAAAAAGTCCTAAGCATGATGGGAAAGACAACACAGCCACTCCCCTTAACCACTAAGAGAGTGGATTTTGTTGTCTTTCCCATAATGCTTAGCGTTTTTTTTTTTTTTCAGCTTTAGCTGGACAAACTATTGGTTATAACTATTGGTTATAATGGGTAAGACAACAAAACCCACTCTCTTAGTGGTTAAGGGGAGTGGCTGTGTTGTCTTTCCCATCATGCTTAGCGCTTTTTTAGTTTTTTTTCAGCTGCACCATGAGTAAGGAGGACATGTGTGTGGTATACTTGCCTCCTGTCCTGTGTGCTGTTAAAGTCAGTGGGTTCCCTATTGTAAGGCTTAAGAGTATCTTCATTAGGTTTAACTCATACCATGTTAAAAAGGGCAGTCACAGAATGTGATTGAACACAAGTGCTCTTTGAAGCTGGTATCGGAAAAATATCGGCAGGTTGGATCCGATATCCGATACTTAAATAATGCTGATATCGGATACCGATACCGATACTGGATCGGATCTGTCCCATCCCTAGTTTCTGTTATGATCACATCCTCAGTCCCCTGCCTCACTCACAGTCTCTCATGTCTTGTTCCCTTTCAGTCTGGTCTCTTGGTGCAACATACTTGCTATGGGAATTGCGTCCCCACGCAATTACCTGAAGGAATATACTCATGCCTTTACGGCTATGGCGTCACCGCCGTGCCACAGGCCCCGCCCTCTGGGTACTTAAGCGGCTGATGCCCATCCATCTTCCTCTTTTTGCCCTTCACCTCGCTAAACCTGAACTACCTCTTCGCGGGACTTCTCTGTTGCTTCATCGCTCAACTTGAGGTGAGCTTGCTCCCTGCACAGAGCGCACAGAGAATTATTCCTGCGTATTGCTGGACTAGCGAAAGCTAGTCCGGCACATTTTCTCTTAACCCCAAAGTATTTTCTTCTCCTCTCTCTACAGATTGCTTCGCTCGACGGCGCTAACTACGCCACAAGAAAAAAGCTACTTCGCTAACTCCTAGCGAGCTAGCCAGCGAAAGCGACGCGACGGAGGAGACATTTCAAGGAAAAAGAAAAAATTCTGGAAGGACTCGCTCGCCTTATCTCGGACATGCCTCCGGAGAAAGGAAAGCGAAAGGCAAGACTTCCAAGGAAAACCAGCGGGACGGCGAGCCCAACTTCGCGCGCCTGTCCCAGCGGATGCGGGTTCACCCTCGCGGCGACAGACGTCCATGAGGCCTGTCCAGTCTGCTTGGGAATGCTTCACGCAAAAACAGCGCTGGATGCACCTGACTTTTGCCCAAATTGCAACCTGATGCTGGATGCGGTGCTGCGGCACCGGGTTGACCTTGTTGCCAAAGCCATGAGCAATTCAGCAACACCAGCGGACGTGGACACCATGGAGCCCCTAACTCCCACGCCGGAGCTTGAGAACATAGCTCTACATGACAGCACACAAGTCGAATGGGGTGACAGCCTTGACGTGCTGGCTCCTATGGTGGACCTAACAGTTGAGTTCGACACCCAAGGCATGATGAACGAACACGAGATCTCGATTTCAGCCTCGGTCAAATTTTCAGCGGAGGAAGCAGACGTGGAACTGGAGGATCAGGAAGAAGATCTCTCCCAGACCTCGGTACCTGTGCTCCCAGAAACCGACTTTTCCATCCCTGCTCTGTTCGACTTGTGCCACAGAGCAACCAATACACTGCACATCCCATGGCCCGAGCCTCCGCCTCGCCAACAGGTCACAAAGCTGGCAGGAAACTATTTTTACTCGAAGCAGCAAGCCGCCACGAGGCAAAGGATGCCCATGTTCCTGGACTTCCACCTGGGTTCAACTAAGAGCCCCCATAATCCTTCCCTTCTCACAGTTCCTCGACGTCGACGGGATGGATAAGGTAAGAATAGTTAACGTGCCTCAGATTGAGGACACCCTAGCGTCTCACTTGGCTCCTAAGTCATCCGGGACAAAACCAACTCTCCCCAGCAAGGCTTGTCGAGCTTCAGCGTCTCTAGTCGAGAAGTGCTACAGAGCTCAGGGACTTGCGGCACGCACCATGAACGCGTCCACGTTGATGCAGGCTTACCTAGCGGAAAAGCTGCAGCAGTTGTAGGTAACAACGGACAAGCAGGTGGCCGCCGACTTGCTGGACGAAGCCCGCAGGGCAACAGACTTTGTGCTCCGTATGATGGGGACAGCTTCTGTTGCACAAGGCAGAGGCATGGCGGAAGTGGTCATCGCGATTCGCCACCTGTGGATGACTTTAACGGATCTCCCTGAGGGACAAAAGGTGCCTTTTCTCCACCACTTGATAAAGCTGACGGGATTATTTGGTAAAGCTTTGGAGCGAATTCAGACCAAGCTGGACCAAAGGCGCAGACAGGCGGAGGCTCTCCGGGTGGGCATTCCCAGGAGAAGCTTTGTCCCCCCAAGGGAGTCTGCTGGAAACAGACCTTCGCAGTCACACCACTCGGCAACGCGTGTCCCACCGCAGAAGTGGCCAGCATACGTGGAGGAGCCCCGACAGAGACCCCCGATGGGCCAACCTCGCACCGAGCACGCATGGAGCATAAACAGGTTTGTTCCCCGTCAGGCGGCCAAACACAGGGCCTCCTCGGCGAATTGGAACACCAGACAAAAATGTGCCTGATGAACCAGGTCCACGTTCCCACATTACACGATCACCCGCCCACGTGGTACTGGGAATGATCCCTTCATGTCCAGACTTTACTTGTAACACGGTATAAAAAGCTGGTAAATCTATTGCATGCACAAATCATGCTCTCTCTGCAGTGAGTGACATAGAATCCTGTACGTCATTGCACATAAGCATGAATAAAGCTCATAAAACAGCTCCTCTCTGTTTTATTGACTCTAAAAAAACAACAGCAACAACACAAAAATAACTTCAATAGAACAGGTCCCTCTGGCCTGCCAACCATCATAAAGGGAGGGGGCCTTTTCCCCCCCCTCCCTCACCGCCCATGGGGTATTAGCCTAATCAATAAACCCCAACAGGGTGCCTCTGATTCTTCTGTAGTAAGCAGACACAGAGGCGTCTGCAAGCACCCCCCACTCCCTTCACAGAGACAGGTGAGGAGAGTCACATGCTCAAGTCCTCGCTCCATTCTGAATGACGGGGCAGCCAATACACTAACCAGACGAACACGTGACATGTCCGCACCTCAGGGAGGCATGCCGACAGAATCTAACGATGGAGGGGGGGCTACATCATATGCCCACAGGCAGCCACAAGCTTCACACCTTCATAGTAGCAATTGTGTTCAAGCTGTTGTGCATATAAACAAATCAGAGACGAATCAGATCTTCCTTCCTGTTTTTCAAAGGGGACTGGGCTCTCTATCACCAAATAATCTAAAGTCTGCCAAACTAAAAGGAGCGTCTCCACGTTCTCACGTTGCAGCTGCCCCTTTATTATTAATGAGGGACACGCAATGTCCAAGCAGTAATCAGACAACACGTGACCTTCCTCTCTGTGCTGATCTAGCTTTGCTTTCAAACAAAATTCTCATAACGGGTGAGACACAAACCACGGTCGGTTTGCCCGGTCCCGACACTCTGTTAAAGCCAAGGACCAGTAAACTGTACCATTCCAAAAAACGGATTGGAGTCAGGAGGTTTGTTCGTTTTCAAAACTTGCAGTCTCCCAGTCTCATGACCCCAAACTTGGAAGGGGACAATAGACTTTCTGCTCCAACTCTGCCTAATACGGATGACAGGCTGTATCTGCCCTTGATTACCCTCGAGCAGAGCAACCTGGTATCACATCAGTAAGGAAGCCCTCTTCCCAGCTTGGTTGACCCCCAAGGGTTTACAGCCTCCAGGGCCCTTGGAGGAGAATACTGGATGCACCAACTGCTCCTCTTCAGGGCCAAACTATGTCACCAGAAGGGGCAGTCCTGCCACTTAGGCCAGGAACTGTCAAAAATTTCAGCTTATTGGCAGAAAAGAACAAGCTGATGGCGTCAGACCTGCCGGAAAATGTGGTAAAAACCATACAAAACGCCCGTGCTGTATCAACATAGTCTCTATACGCACAGAAGTGATGTATTTTTGAAGCCTGGTGCTCAGAAAGAAATATTATTTCTTATGCATGCGACTTGGCTCAGCTCCTGACCTTCCTTCAGGACCTACTGGAAAAAGGTTGTTCTTATTCAACGATTAAAGTTTTCCTATCAGCTATTTCAGCCTGTCACGAAGGCTGGGGACACAGGACACCTGGAGCGCATCCAATCATAATAAGATTTATGAAAGGTGTGCTTCGGACTAAACCACCCAGCAGGATTCTGACCCCTGGTTGGGATCTTGGCCTGGTCTTGGGGGCTCTCTGTGACCCCCCATTCGAGCCACTGAGCGAGGTTAAGATAGATTTGTTATCTTATAAAACCGCTCTACTCCTGGCACTTTGCTCGGCGAAACACGTGGGTGACCTCCATGCATTGTCTGTACATCCAATGTGTACCAGATTCGCCCCTGACGGGTCAAAGGTCACCTTAAGGCCTAATCCCGCATACACTCCCAAGGTCTTGACTTTGAACCACAGGAGTCTAGACTTTGATCTCTTCTCTTTCCCACCTGCTCCTGTACTCACTCAAGAACAGGAAAGGCTGAAGGCTCTCTGCCCTGTGAGAGCTTTACGCACTTACATGCAGAGAACAGCCAAATGGAGAGAAACAAATCAATTGTTCGTCTGCTTTGCGGCACCTGCTACCGGAAAGGCCCTATCAAAACAACGCCTTTCACATTGGGTGACTGAGGCCATTAAAAGGGCGTACAGTAGCAAAGGTCAACAGGTGCCCTCTGGGGTGCACGCTCACTCCACTCGGGGCTTGGCCACCTCCTGGTCATTGTTCAAGGGTGTACCAGTTGCAGACATCTGCGCTGCTGCGAACTGGAGCTCATTAAACACTTTTGCAAAGCATTACAGTTTGGATGTTACTGCGTGTGACGTCACTCAGGCTGTCCTTTCTAACACACAGTAGAAAGTAGCCTTGAGATGCCTGCTGGTCAAGGGCAGACGTTCACACTAGCATGCATTTTACTGAGCATTTCAAGGGTGTGAATGGATTACGTTCCCATAGCAAGTATGTTGCACCGAGAGACCAGACTGAAAGGGAACTGAAAGTTATGCACCATAACTCATGTTCCCTGAAGGAAGGGAACGAGGTGCAACATATCTGGCCCTTTCAATGCTGAAAGCTCGGTGAAGTGCAATTTTGGAGGAAGATGGATGGGCGTCAGCCGCTTAAGTACCCAGAGGGCGGGGCCTCTGGCGCGGCGGTGACGCCATAGCCGTAAAGGCGTGGGTATATTCCTTCAGGTAATCGCGCGGGGGCGCAATTCCCATAGCAAGTATGTTGCACCTCGTTCCCTTCCTTCAGGGAACATGAGTTATGGTGCATAACTTTCAGTTTCTGCTCCTCCATGTCATATTTCTGCCCAGTCATGCACTTCTCTCAAGCTTTGTCTCTCAACCACACCCACTCTACACTGCAGCTCAATCAGAACTCATGCTCTGCACCTGTTCTCTGTCCTAGTAGCTCCATTCACTCCAGTTCCCTGCCAGATCATCATACTCTTCATGGACTTTGATATCCAGCCATCTTGTTCCTGTTCACGCCTGATGTTCATACCTTGTTCCTTGAAATTTTAACTGAACAACTTGTCTTGTGGATTTACCAAATACCTGCTCCTTGTGTGATTCTGTTCTGCCCATCTGACTCTGGTAAGACTACCCCTTTTGCTATACATATTTTGGATTCTGGACTGCACACTGGATTTATTCTTGGACCTCTGACTTCCTGTGCTTGACCCCTGCTTTTCCCTTTGGACCACAACCCTGCATTGCCTCACTGTCCACAGTATAAAGGCCTCCCTCTGAAGCTGCCTTCCCACCAGTGTGGTGACGTCATAACTTCAAGCTCTGACAAGTGGCTCTTAACCCACCTGCCTGTGCAGATGTGTTCCCACAGCTGGATCCTGACTCGCACTTGTAGCTGCAACACCAATAAAGCTTTCTTGGTTTTAACCTCTTCAATTCAGTTTATTTATATAGCACCAAATCACAGCAAAGTTGTGTCAGGGCACTTTACAAGAACATTAATTTACCCTTTTATTTATCCAGGTGGTCTCATTGAGCCACGAGAACTCATTTTCAAGAGAGACCTGTTAGGGAGCAGATAGTGGGAGTTAAGGGCCTTGCTCAGGGGCCCAGAGTGGGGCTAATGAGGGTGGAGGCAGGTGTGGGTGTCTCACCTTTTTCCACTCACATTTTTTGATGTTGTCTGTACCGGGGCTTGAACCGGCGATCTTCCGATCACAGGCCCACCTTCTGTAACCACTGACCCACCACTCCCCCACATACATATAAAAGCCAATTAATAAAGTTGTTGTCTAGCTGAATTCTGAATCCAAAAACCTGGCTCCACAGTTTCTGCCTTTTGTTTATTTTAGGCTCTCAACTTCCTGTTGTGTCTCATATGAATGTGCCTGTTAAAAATAATTTAAATATTGCAATTGCTTGGACCCCAAATGTTATGTCCTTTGATTCCGCTTTTTCATATGGACCATAACAATGATCATAAGCAGAAATTTAGTAATACTTTTCATAGGCATGGGTTTTATGCATGGATTTTTACTGTCTCAAGGAAGTTGCTTGCAATGGTGTGAAACTGGCAATGCCTTAAAATTATGTAATCTAATGTCAGAAGGGTTTTAAATGAGTTCAAGACACATACCATAACTGTTATTGTTTTGAGATTGTTTTGAGATTTTTTTTATACACGTTTTGAACATATTTGAAATTCAAGTGGCCCAGCTTTGAGCCTCTCCAAATCACATAAGGAAAATATGAACGCATGAAGATTTTAAGACATTCTGGAGACTCCCTCAATAATCTTGTATGCCAATTAAATATCAGCAGTGGCAGTCTAGAGAGATACTGCCTTTATTATCCAAGACTTTTCCTGGTACTTTTCCATCCCCTAGATACTTTCCTTCGCCTAACCTTGCATTATTTTTAAGTAGTATGTTGCCACGATGATGCAACCACACACACACACAATCACTCCAGACACTCCCCCCAGCACAACTTTCTCAGATCACATCAGAATGAAGCCACTTGGTAAACGAAATCACACCAAGTTAGTATGATGCTACCACCAAGGGTACAACATCTAACCATAGTTGTTTCCTCGACCTTGTCACTATCGGTTGTAGCCTAAACATGATGTACACTTGGCCAGCTCTGCTTGAAACTTTTGACATCTATGCTACACCAGTGCATGCAGAACCGCATCAATACCCTGTCACCATGTTCTACTCAGAACTCTGAGACACTGTTAACATGAACCACTGCATTCTAGCTACAAAAGTTTTGCTGCATGCTGAAAACCTTCCACCAATGATTGAGCTTTATATTGTGCACACACTGCATTCTCAACACTCTCCTGAATGCCTTGCTGAGATCCTGCAAATACCTTTTTTTTTATTACATCCGATGGTTATTTTGTCGTCCAGTGTTTGCTGTTTTGCTGTAACACTTTTGGGCTTTATCTGATATGCAGAGAATGAATCTGAATAACAAAGTCTGTTGGGTAACTCATTGGCTGCCCCATGCATCATGATGTTTTAATATCAGTTTAACCATCCAGCTGTCCTTGGGTCAAAATGACCCAGAGGCCTCAGTTTTAGGACTGAGACCCAAGAGCCTCAGTTTTGACTTTTTTAATTGGGACATAAACATTATCATTTATCTTGTAAAATAAAACAATTGCCATTAGGATTTTTGGGAAATAACTGGTTTTATGGATCAGCCAAATAATGATTCAAAGAACTGCATATTACATTTTGAAGATCTGCTGGTTATCTTTTGTTTTGTTTTTTGTAAAACTAGATTAAGACAAATCTTTCTAAAGATGTTAGAATCTATTAAAAACACCAAATAATAAAATGTTCTGTTTCTCATTATGGGTTTAGAGATGTGTCCACAGTCCACTGGCCCAAACTTCATCCTGTGATGTACCGGAAGAGAAGTGATCTCTTGCAGGCTTGCAGGGATTAAAACAAACAAACAAATAAACAAACAAAAAAATGCAAGAGGCCATTTTCTCAGAGGAAAGCAAAGTCATTGCTTGATTTAATAAATTTCTATGAGATGCTCCGGCCAAACAACCTGAGAGAACAGAAACGCTGCCTGAAGGAGGGGTGTTAGCTTGCCTGTCTGTGTGTTGGGGAAGAGGACAACGGGGGGCACCGGGATGTCTTAATTCCTTGACAAAAACATACACACAGATTAATGAAGCCCTAGAAGATTGGGGGAAAACGGGGGAAAGATTGGGGGAAAACGGGGGAAAGATTGCTTATCGATCCATATCAAAATTTTCATGCTAATCCTGGTCAGGAGACGGAGCATCTGGCTTCAGAGTTAATAATCTGATTTCTAGGCTGTCCGAGACAATTCCAACCAGCGTGAGGGCCTAATCAGAGCTCCGTCTTCCCATCTGAGAGCAGCTGCCTTGGTCCAACAGCATGTCACCCCTCCACCCCCCTCTGGCTCCATCACCTCCTCATCCGCACCCCCACCCCTCCCCCTCATCCCCCTTGGGCCTCTGCCAATGACTTGGACAGTGATGGAGCATATGATAGAAACATGTTGACAAATTAAATTTTTTAAATTTCAGAGGAGGTTTGCGGCAGAGCGATTGGTTGGTGATGGCGGTGGCCTGCTAACTGCTGGTGGAACATGGCTGACCTTCATCTGGGAGCGGGCTCAGGGGATTCCTCTGCATATTTCCCTCCCCGTGCTGTTTGACCTCCTGTGCTGGTGACAGATCAAACACTTAATAGTTATTACACTGCTTGTGGAAAGTTTGGTGATAAACAAATTCAGAGTTTTCAAAACCTCAATTCTGTAAACTTCAAAGGTGGGCATATGAACGCCAGGGACCGCTAATGTGCTAATCCGCTTACAGCGGACCTAACGTTTTTGTCAGCGCAACAACGGAGTGACTAACTTTTATAATTCATAAGCGGATTTGTGCTATTTTTATTTAAAATGCAGTACCGCTAATAACTAATTATCTATCAGTAAAAACGAATAAACTTATTTAGAGGCTCTTATGCTGGCTCCGTAGCTGCTTGTTTTGCCTTTTTCCCCTCCCTCACCGTAAAGAGCAGAGAGGAGGGAGGGTTGGAGGGGGAGCAGAGGGGAGAACAGACACGGATCTACCATGTAGGCAAATGATGCCGTTGCTTGGGGCTCCCAATCAGCAGGGGCCCCGGCCCCGCCCCGGCCAGTCACCTACATCACTAACATTGCTCATGCTTGTTAATGTACATTTAACATAAAAATAATTATAGTTACGATGAAAACGATAATTAAAAACGCAATACAAAAACCGGTCGATTTCTGTATCCCCCTACTAAAAATGGACTATTCCATCTTGACATCTTCCGGGTCAGAGGTGAACTCGGGGGCTAATTCTGTGGCTAGCTGGTTGTGCTGGGTTTCTTGGATAAATCCGCAGAGAACCCCGCTGTTTCAAGCCAAATTAACGCGGCCGGAGGATTTTATTGTGTGTTTTGTGTCGACCACTCGACGGTGAGTCGTTAGTTTTATGTATTTTAGTTACTTTTCATTAAATCTGTTGACTACCTATAGAATCTTGACATCTTCCGGGTCAGAGGTGAACTGGACGCTAACTCTGTGGCTAGCTGGTTGTGCTGGGTTACTTGGATAAATCCGCAGAGAACCCCGCTGTTTCAAGCCAAATTAACGCGGCCGGAGGATTTTATTGTGTGTTTTGTGTCAACCACTCGACGGTGAGTCGTTAGTTTTATGTATTTGGGTTACTTTTATGTATAAATGCGGTGGCGACACACCCGTGTATTTGAGATTTAAAAGTGGTCTTAGGGATTAAAAGATCATTCTCTTTTTTGTTAATTTCGTGGCCGAATAGAATATATGTACGTAAAGTATTAAATAAATCCTTTGATTTTTGTAATTTCATCCTTTTAGGATCATTTTAGTTACTTTTCAGTTGGCAGTGTAGTGCAAATATTGCATAACGCTGCCGGCTACCAATTGTCGAATATAAATAGCGGATTAGATTAGCTTCCCCTAATTTTCATAAGACATTTGTGCTTTTGAAATTGTGGACCTAAAAAAATTAATAGCGTTTTAGAAATTGTGGAACTAATTTTTTGATTAGCGTTGCCCACCACTGGTAAACTTAAATCCAAATAAGTGACAAACAAGCACTACCATCCTGTAATACAGCATCCAATCCTTGATCTATTTGCTGCCTACAGGATGTGATGTTGTGCTCTTGTCATAGCAGTCCCCCGCTGCAATAAGAAGACATTAAGGACAGGGTGTGGCACCCTAAGGAGAGGCAGCTGATGTGTCTTAGTTAGGCTAATATCCTTCCCTCGCATTTTTCTCTATTAAATCTTAATCACAGACTTGTCGAGTGTCACTTGACATTTGCATTTTGCCAGGCAGAGCTGAGATGCGCGCAGCTCTCAGAGGTTGAACAGCTTCCTTCCACCGCCAGCTTTGTTCAGGCACCGGCTCTCATCGTCAACAGGGTCGTGTTCTCGGATTGGCCATGATGAGATTTGGTCTATTCCTTTGTGGCGGTGCCTACTTTGGTTTCCCACAGGATGAAACTGCCTACACAACACCAAATCCCTAAAACACACAAAGGAAGAGGTTGAATGTAAAATAACATTTAAAACAATTAGCAGTACAGTACATGTTTTCTCTTTAGAAAAAAGATGGTGTGAAACAAAAGAAAAACGGAAAGGAATGACAAGGGCATGGTAAAAGAAGCAGTCAACACTGATTTAACTTCTTTCTGTGATCAATCTCCTCGTCTTGATGTTTACAAAAAGAGTCAATAAGTGAAGACGAAGCTTTCTGATTAGCTTTGATTTCTACCTCCAGTCCAAATAAGACATTATTGCCTCTGTCCCTGATTCTCCCTCATTCCCAATATGACATTGATGATGGTCGTTTGCACAGAGGCTGTCATTGATGGAACAGACGCAAGGCATTCCTTTACCCACGTTTCTGAGACACACTGTAACAACACATTGACCCACACTCCGGTAAGACTTATTAAGGTGTAGGTGGCACTGCAGGTTTACAAAACAGGCACTGTGACTTTCTGCAAGGCCAGTAATTTAGACTAAATAATAAAGGGGCACTACTGGTTCAAAGTTATCAACTATTACAGTGTTTGGTTTTAAACTCATTTGGGTAAAAGAAAAACCTAGCATTTCATTAAGGAATGTGCATCACCCACTGTCTTTCATGAGAGAGACAGTTTTGATAAATGATGGAGTAATGTCCAAATCTAAAAAAAAATACCAACATGTGCAGTCTCAAATAATATTGTAAGATCCTGCTAAATCTTTGCCATTCATAGAGTATGCTGAGAATGACTCTCAGGTACTACCACACTAAATGTCAGCTCAATATCTGGAACATTCACTGACTTGTAGCCATTTATGTGTTATATGGATTTAGTTGCCCGTTACAGCCATTTTGAATTATATTGACTTCAAAAGTTTATCAGTTGTAGTTGTACATACAATGATTATTAACCAAGAGTTTCATTAATATTTCTCCAGTCGTTCATGAAATATTTTGCTAACAGACAGCCAGGGTTGACTTGAAAATGTATGTACAATGTGTTAGATAAGTACATTAAGACATTTGTTAGTGCTTGATATAGAAGATATGTTTTCTAATATGTTTTCGAATAGACAGAAAAACCCACAAATACAAACACTGGCATTGACATAAAAGTTTTATAATCTACATTTGACCTTTTGATGGCAGACAATAACACACGTTGTACAGAATTTCAATGAGGAAGGATGATGCACTTATTTTCTTTTAAATGTTTTGATTTATTTTCTTAAGTTGATCGTTGTCGTCTCTAAAAGCAGTTTTAGTTTACTAATTTGAACGTAACCTAATGTTTTTGTTATATTTACATCAGATTATATGATTTAAGATTGTAAAATCATTATTGGAAGATTAGTAAAATATTATTGGCCAGTCTCACCAGTCAGCTATTATCCCAGTACAGTGTATGTAGAAAATGTTTTGTACCAAAGTGTCAAGACAATCATCAGCCAGAACAATATTCGATGGTGAAACAAACAAACAAACAAAAAAACAAACACCACTTTCATTCCTGCATCACTTGTGAACAGACCATAAAGGTCTTTTTATAATCAATAAATAAAGTTTTGACCAAAACACAGAATTTAAAATCATTAGTTGAAGACCAGTTTCTGATTCAGTTGATATTTACTTTGTATTTATATGTTGTTTATCCATCCATCCATCCATCCATCCATCCATCCATCCATCCATCCATCCATTATCTTTACCCGCTTCTTCCATTTTGGGTCACGGGGGTCGCTGGTGCCCATGTCCAGCAATCACTGTGCGAGGGGGATCGCAAGTCCATCACAAAGCCACATAGACAAACAACCATTCACTCTCTCACTCACACTTAGGGACAGTTTAGAGTTACCAATCAGCCTATCACATAGGCGTAGATCCTGGGGGGGTCGGGGGGGTCCGGACCCCCCCAATCTTGGGGAAATATAGATCTGTCCCCCCCAATAATTCAATAAAGGAAATCGTGTCTTTAAACAATATAAATATAAAAAGGCAAAAAAAGAGAGAAATCCGCCATTATTCTAAAAAAAAAGAAGGAAATTTTGCCCACCCCCCCTTCTCTGTTGGCAAATGGTTTAGTCCAATGTTTACAAGGAACAACAACAGCAGCGGAGGTCACAGGCTCGCGGAGCCGCTGGTGGGGAGTGAGCTGCTGCACAAAGTACTAACTTCCAGTAAGTAGCTACTTAAAACATAGGTGACAGTGACTGGGAGGAAAAGGTCTTTCACAGTGTTGAAAGACAAGTGTGTCTCATTAGTGGCTGTAGCAACAGCAAAACACGAGGAGCGACACTTCATCAGCTAACACACTAGCTTCAATGCTAACTAGCTCCCTGGTGGCTGCAACAGACAGAAGAACCTCAGTGCAGCTTTGAGCAGGATGGATTCACATTCATCAAATTTTCAGGTGTGGAGCTCTTGAAAGAGTAATGATAAAATATGTGAAAGATAATTAATAGAGTAGAGAAGATGTGATGATTAGTTAAAATGATTTTATATGTGTAGCACTTTGTTGCAGCTGTGGTTGTTTTAAAGGCTTTATAAATAAATTATTATTATAAAAAATGTTGAGGATCAATACTTATGTCACATGATTAATTAAAAAATGTCACTGTTTATTATATTACATTATTGATATTTTGTATCTGCAACTGGAACATTTTATTCTTAATAGGTTCTTAAAAAATGCTACAGATTTGTTAAGGCATATTTTGAATGAATGTTACAAACGTGTTCATTTCTACAAAACAGTTAATAAAATATTTATAAAATACAACGAATTTCAAATGTTACAGACTGAGTTTAACATAAAAGAAATAGTGTTTATGTTTAAATATCAGTTAATAAGTAATCCATTATGCCCCCTTGTTTAGGACTGGAACCAATCTCAGCTGCTTTTGGGTGAAGGCAGGGACACCCAAGACAGGTCTCCAGTCCATCACAGAGACAGACAAAGAGACAAACAACCATCCACACTCCCAGTCAAAGCTAAGAACAATTTACATTTGCACAGAAGAGCCAAAAAATTATTCAAACTGAGGACTCAAGTTCTTGATTGAGAGTTCTAATCACTACTGGTAATTATCAATAATAATTGATCATATTTACCAAGCTAAATCATTGTGTGGAGTCTTTAATAATACAGACCAGATCAGATGTGATCAGGCAGTCATATATTCACATGTATGTAAATGTATTATTATTAATACTATAATTAAAGTTGAACCATGCAAATTTGTTTGGAACGAACAAGTGGACCTTTGTGCCTCTTGGTCCCACTGAAGTAGCTCTCAGTCTCAAAAAGTTTGGTGACCCCTGCATTAAAGTATTTCTTCTCCTTGAAAACTGTTTTCTTTTTAAGCTTTAAGATTTTGGGAAGGTGTTGTACCAGATTATCAGTGACACTGACCACAGCAATCTATGAATACAAGCCAAACTGAAATTTAAACAATATTTAGAGGGGACCTATTTTGCAAAATTCTCATTTTGCCACTTGTCATTATTTGTCGTCTATTGTACTGCAGATTGAACACATTACATTTTTTAACAAGAGTAATGAGTATCACTGTTGTACTGATTAATAGTAGTATTAAGACTACTAAATAAAATACATGCCATTTAAATCAATATTATTGTTGATTATTCTGCATAGTATATGCATGCAGTTTGGATAAACTTCCCTCTGTACATTTTGCATTACATTTCACTGTAACTTTGCCGACCCCCCCCAAAATTGCTCTTAAAAAATTTCCCTGTTTATGGTCCCCCCCAATAATGAGATGAAATCTACGCCCTTGGCCTATCATGCATGTTTTTGGACTGTGGGAGGAAACCGGAGTACCCGGAGAATACCCACGCATGCACGGAGAAAACATGCAATTACCCCCGAGAAAGGCCCCCGGACTGGGATTTGAACCAGGGACCTGCTCGCGGAGAGGCAGCAGCTCTACCAGTTGTGCCACCATGCTGCCCTCATGTGTTGTTTAATTTCACAAAATTATAACTTCAGTCAACACAGATTTTTGGTAAGGTTTAGTCATCAACACCTGTTGATCAATAACTAATAATTACACGCCTGCTCTGATTTACCTGTAAAAAGGTAACTTCAATGTATCTTCTTGGCAGTGGTGAAATATGACTATAAGAGCTAGGCCTTCAGTCAGACCATGACATGATAGCAAATTAATATACTGTAACATCAAATAAATTATGGGAATGTAGTTGGATTACATCACTTAACTTTGGATTACATCACTTAACTTCCAGTTTTGGAAAACAGAAACTCACTGAACAGGAAGTGCTTTTATCCATCAAGTAGATATGACTTATGGGGTCTTTTTGTTTGCAGCCACAACAATCTGAACATAAACACCAACTCAACATTGAACAGAACAACTGGACAACCCGTCTAAATACATGACCTGAAAAAGCCCACCCTTCCCTGTTTAAATATTACCCATCAGCCCCTGTGGCTCACACAGTCTCTTATGTTCATGTACAACATGTAATTTCAAAAACTCTGACTGTTATTTAACAGAAATCTGTAGAAGTCTGTAAAAATATCATCATGTAATGAAACCAAACAGTAGTTTTTAAAAGTGCTGTTGAATACCTAAATGTAACATTTAACCTTCATTATTTGGAGTTAAAAACAAACACAAACAAACACCTTTCTTTTTGCTATCCTGAAGCACCATGGTTTGGTTCAACTCACTCTACAGTATATCAAAATTGTGATTAATTTTCCTGTCAGTCATTAAACTAACCCATCCTGCAGAGACTGGCTGAGCTCAGCCTTCTCTCCTGACAGTGAAGTCCTAACCAATGAGCGAGAGCCTTCAAACATTTTTCTGCCTGGTGATGTATATTCAATCTGATTAGATAACTGATTTTCATGAGTCAAAAAAGTTTCTCGCTCAGCTGCAAAGTAGTTTACAGAAAATGAGATGTGAAAAATATACTACATTAAAAATATGGGTTTAATATTAAAATATAAAATAAATTATTTAAATGTAACATTTCATTTGTGCTGAATTCCTAGGCCTTCTTTGAAGGCATAGAAGGCCCTGAGGGTTCTCCAATGCTCATGGACATTGCAGATCTTTTCTAACCATGTGTGCAGTGCCTGCATAGATAAATGGCACATGAATAGTCTCCTGCAATGCCTCCCAGGAAAAGTCATAATTTGACAGTAATGTTGCCAATAAACAAACAAAACCTGGTCCGACACATGAACTGTATATTTTCTGGAGACATAACAGTGTATTAGTGTGGCCTGGTTTCTCATTGTGCTGCAGCCTTGTCATGGTGGCTCAGGGGAAGACTTATCCATATGAGAGGCTTCGAGGAGCCTGTTCAGATCTGCCAGGATTAGGCCTGGGCTAATACACTGGGTCAACAGCATGGTGCGCCTAATGAGACAGGTGTACAGTTCTTATGGCTGTCTCTCAGCATAGTGGAGGCTCAATCAAAAGCTGATATCATCCCTCTCAGCTTAGCCCGAATCATATGATATCCCAGTAGTAAATACAGTTGCTCTATCAACCGTAATACAGACGTTCAACAAGCTCAGTTTGACTGATGTGAACAAAGTGCTGGGAGATTATGATGTAAACGGCCAATTTAAGAATAAATAAAAAAACAATAAAAATAGGCAGTTTAAATGCCTTTGTCTCTGCCTCTCTCTTTTTCAGTGCCAGAGGTAACAAAATCCAAAAGCCACAGCTGTTGGAAGAGAATTATGTCCTGAAAGAAACATTTTATAGCCCCATAGTGCAATGATGGCAGAACATTTGCTTTAATTTACATAGGAAATAATGAAGAAGTACTGCAGTTCTGCAATAAAAATATTACGTAAATCATAATGTAACTATTTACTTTTATCACTGATGCAGTATTTAGTTAAAAAAGGGCATTTTCCTTCAGTCGTGAAGGATATTTTGGAGCTAATTATTGGAGGTGACTACTCATATCCAGTGTTTCTCTGAGGAAACATTGTGCAACCTCCTGCTGAGTCAAGTGAAGCTACACAATACATTTAAACGTTCTGTCTGAGTTGTAGCTTCTGATTTGTGAACACAACCAAACGGCAAAGGAACAAAATTTTTGAGATATTATCTCATCATCACTTCTTATCTTGGTCGTAAGCCCAAGCAGTTAGGATGTATGATGCTTCATTAGTTTATGAATATTTATAAAAATAACTATGGCAGAAAAAATGAAAGGACCCCTTATGATGAATAATATAAATGGAGTCAATGGGCCTCATGCACGAACATGTTCGTATTTTTATCCTAAATTCCTCCTACTTTTGTACGTACGAAGCGTTCGTACGAACATGCCACGTCAGATTCAACAAACTCTTCTATCCTCAGGAAAAGTGTGTAAATGGCTGCGCAAATATGATGAATCCCACCTGTTCTATTCACCTGCGCGTGCACGCGGAGAGGTTATTTACATAATTCCCACCCCTCAAAACACCATATAAGGCTACGTTTCCTGCCTCACAGAGCAGGAAGTGTCCATTCATTCAAAATCAAGAAGTAAAAAGAAGAACTTTACGCGTTCGGAGATTGAAGTTCTGCTCTCAGTCGCGCTGTGGCGCACCGCTACCCCCCCCCCCCCCGCAAGTGTCGGATGTGTTTTTGAACAAAAGCATTTTAAAATGTCTCGAAACTACAGTTAACGTCATATTAATATTAGTGCATGTTGTGTCTCCCGTGGGTCGTACAGTATCAGAAATCAAGAATAAATGGTTTGATCTGAAAATGGCTTCAAGGAAAAGTCTGCGCTACCGAGATGGATGGAAAAATAAATGCCATGCGCACCTTGCGCAAGACGCGTGCCAACAGCATGCGTGTTCAAGCTGTGATAAAGCCGAGGACCCACTCGTGCGGCGCGCACGGACCATCCCCGGGGCACGGGGGGGGGGCCTGCGCCACGCGCGGGGGGCGCACGGTGGTCGACGTGGGGCACGGGGGGGGCCTGCGCCA
>JBBPBX010006379.1:36125-46617 GCA_038048925.1 Garcialebias charrua
CTAAATCATGACTAATTAAATTCTGTTCAGCACCAGAGTCAATTAATGCTGACACAGGAAAACGGTTTTGTTCAAACTGAATAACCGTAGCTTATGTTAATCTGCGCATGGAAGTGAAAGAGGAAGTGCCCACCAATAGCTTCCGTCCTATTGGCGGGCGTTGTCGTTTCCCAAAAGCGGGCATGAAGCAATATAATGTCCCTCATTTCCACAATACATGCACAGGTTAGAAGTCCTACGTCTCTGTCTTTCACTAGCTGTTAATTTTGTTCTGCCTATCTGCATTGGTTCAGGTGCAGGTAATGCTAGCTGAGATCCATTAGATGGTGGTAGCGAGCTTCAAGAGTTGATACTGAAATTATTGTCCCCACCTGATGATGTAGAAAGGCCGGAAGTGTTGGGTCTCTGGTAGTTGTAGTCCCGTTCTTGGCGACGTTCCCAGAAGCGTTCATCGATGGAGATCGCCAAATTTATTAGCACGTCAAAGCTAGGAGGTTCGTCTCTTGCTGCAATCTGGTCCTTAACGTAATCGGAGAGAGAGTTCAAAAATGTACTTTGAAGCGCCCTGTCGTTCCAATCCGTTTCAGCTGCGAGAATGCGGAAGTCCAGAGCGTGTTCAGAGACGGGTCGTCTGCCCTGACGTAATCCCAACAAACGCTTCTCTGCATTTGTTTGTTGCAACGACCGGTCAAAAATCCTGCGGAACTCGTTCAGAAACAGGTTGAACGACACAAAGTCCAAATCACGGTTGTGGAGGTAAGAAGATGCCCACTGGAGGGCTTTACCTGACAGTTGACTGTTGAGATAAGTAATCTTAGCGATGTCCGTGGAGTAGAGCTGAGGTGCCCCCTTGAAAGAGAGTTTGCACTGTAGGAGAAAACCTTCACATAACGCTGGGTCTCCTGAGAAGAGTTCAGATGGTTTAACCAGTAACTGTTGAGGAGAATGAGAGTTATTGTTTGAACTGGTGCTGGGAGAGCTTGAGTCTGAGGTGGCAGCCGGAGCTGTGGGAGGAGAAATAGCGAGTTTCTTCTGTATTGAATTAACCATACCTCCGAGTACTAGCATGTCAGTTTGGGTCTTAAGTTATTGACTTAATACTTGTTTTAGCATCTCCTCTAATGGAGTCTGACTTGTGGCCTGCGAGGAGGAAGCTTGTGCGTTCATGGTCTCGTTCTGGGTTTAGTTTAGGCTGAAGCATTAACTGTTATGATCTCAAAAGGTAACCCAGTTGGTAACGAGACCCAGAACTACACAAGACAAAAAGGTGCAAAAGTAACAGTGTTTATTATTTACAGTGGGGAATAACTATTTACAAATATACAAGGGTCCTCTGGATTTCCTGGAAGATGAAAAGCAGACAGTCAGATGGGTTTGATCTGAAAGTTCTTCCAGGGTAATTGATTTGTTTGTTTGATGTTTCCTTACAAATGAAAAGAGGAGGATGATTCCAGAGAGTCCTTAATTCCTTGAGATGGAGTCCCAGAGGGCGAGTGAGACAGGCAAGTGGCTGGAGGGCAAAGCAAGACGAGCAGAGCTGGAACCAGGAGAATCCGAGGGCTGAGAACACAACAAGCACAGGGTAAGTTTCTCTCAAATGTACTCACAAACTGGCTAGAGGCATAAATACCATGTGTGGCATAAAGTGCTTCAGCGAAGAGTAGAACTTGACTGCAGCCTTAAGTAGAGGTGGAGCTCATCAGGTGGATGACCGTCAGCTGTGGATGATTGGCGGCCATCTTGGAGCTGCAGCAGGTGCCACTCTTACATAAATGTAATGAAAAAGAAGCAGAAGCTGGCTATTGGGATGTGGAATGTCACCTCTCTGGTGGGGCTCATCATGTTCAAGCATAAGAGTCTCCATATGTGCTCTTGGCACCAGGACACCCTAGGACATGGTTCTACAATCGACTTCATTGTCATCTCATCTGATTTGTGGCCGCATGTCTTGGACACTTGAGTGAAAAGAGGGGCAGAGCTTTTCTCTGACCACTACTTGGTGGTGAGTTGGCTCTGATGGTGGGGGAGGATGCCGGTCAGACCTGGCAGGCCCAAATGTATAGTGAGAGTCTGCTAGGAATGTGTGGCAGAGTCTCCCTTGAGACTGAGCTTTAACTTCCACCTCCGGAAGAACTTCGAACATGTTCCAGGGGAAGTGAGGGGACATTAAATCCAAGTGGGCCATGTTATGCGCCTCTAGTGTTGAGGCAGCTTATCGAAGCTGTGGCGGCAAGGTTGTCTGTACCTGTCGTAACGGCAACCCTCAAACCCGGTGGTGGAAACTGGTGGTGTGGGATGTTGTTAGGCTGAAGAAGGAGTCCTATCAGTTTTTTTTTTGGCCTGTAGGACCCCAGAAGCAGCTGATGGGTACTGGCATGCGGCTCGGGTGGTCACTGAGGCAAAACCTCAAACGTGGGAGGAGTTTGGAGAGGCCTTGGAAAATGACTTCTGTACAGCTTCGAGGTGATTCTGGTCCACCGTCCAGTGTCTCGGGAGGGGGTGGGTGCAGTACACCATCAACAGGGCCCCAGGGGTAGATGAGTTGACTTTGACTTTGACTTTGAGATTCACCTGGAGTTCCTTAAGGCTCTGGATATTGAGGGGTTGTGTTAGCTTACACGGCTGCAATATTGCGTGGACATCGGGGGCAGTTCCCCTGGATTGGCAGACCAGTGGTGGTGGTCCCCTATTCAAAAAAGGGACTGTAGAGTATTTTCTAACTACAGAGGGATCATGCTCTTAAGCATCCCCCAGGTCGTCACCTGATCCATCAGATAGCTGAACCTCAGATTCAAGAGGAGCAGTGTGGTTTTCATCCTTGTTGTATAATACTGGACCAGTTCTACACCCTCAGCAGGGTTCTGGGAGGTGCGTGGGAGTTTGCCCAACCAGTAATGTGCTTTGTGGACTTGGAGAAGGCGATCAACCACATCTCTCGGGGAACCCTGTGGGAGGTACTCCAGGAGTATGGAGTACCAGCCCCTTTGATATGGGCTGTTATGTCCCTGTATGACCAGTGTCAGAGCTTGGTCCGTATTGCCAGCAGTAAGTCGGGCTTGTTCCCGTTGAGAGCTGGACTCCGCCAAGGTTGCCCTTTATCACCGATTCTGTTCGAACTTTTATGGACAGAATTTCTAGGTGCAGTCAAAGTGTTGAGGGGATCTGTTTTGGTGACCTTATGATTGCATCTCTGCTTTTTCCAGATGATGTGGTCCTATTGGCTTCAACAGGTTGTGATCTACAACTGTCACTGGAGCGGTTCACAGCCGAGTGTGACACGGCGGGGACGAGGATCAGTTTCCCTAAGTCCAAGGCCATGGTCTTGAGCCGGAGAAAGGTATATTGCCCTCTCTGGGTCGGGGAGGAGGTTCTTTGGGGTCTTGTTCAGAAATTAGATAAAAATGGAGCGAGAGATTGATAGGCAGATAGGTGCAGCATCTGCAGTGAAGCGAGCACTGAACCGGTCTGCCATGGTGAAAAGAGAGCTGAGTCAAAAGGCGAAGCTCTCAATTTATCAGCCGATCTATGTTCCTACCCTCATCTGTGGTCATGAGCTCTGGGTTGTGATCGAAAGAAGAAGATTTTGGATACAAGTGGCCAAAATTAGTTTTCTCAGCAGGGTGTCTGGACTCTCCCTTAGAGACAGCGTGAGAAGCTCGGTCATCCGGGAGGGACTCAGAAGCCGTTTTCGCATTGCACGGCCCTCCCCGGCCCCACCCGGCTTCTAACCCGGGCTCGTGTAGTTCGCATTTGCCTTCTCTGGCCAGCTACAGCCCGCGTTTTGGAACCTGCCTGACGGAGGTTCCAATCGGGCCGAGCTCCCGGGCCTAGTTCAATGTCATGTACTGCTCATCATAGGGGTGGGACGGCTACGTGGACTGGAGAAGCGAGGGAGCGAACACGGAAGGACTTTACAAGATTAACACAGTAAAAACAATTACCTGTATTTGTTTTTAAAATTATAGCAAAGATGTGTCTTAAGCTGAACGTGTCCTTAATAAATTCACGTAATGCTCAAAACTGCAGGATTTTAAAAAGTAGGATCGCCACGAGCACGCGGGTGGGCGGCTTTAATTCTTTAAAATGTAGCTCAATGAACGCTTAAAAAATATATTTCATAGCTGACTTTATAGCACAAGGGTTTCTGAGCTTAACCGTTCCTTAATAATTTCACGTAGTGGTCAAATCAGCTGGATTTAACAAAGTAGGTCGCCATGAGCATGCGCGCGGGTGAAGCGGCTTTATTTCATTAAAATGTAGCTAAATAAACACTTAAAAAATATATTTCATAGCTGACTTTATAGCACGAGGGTTCCTGAGCTTAACCATTCCTTAATAAATTTACTTAATGGTCAAATCTGCTGGATTTAAATTGATTCGCTTTGACTTCTTCCAAACCTGTCGCGTGCGCTACGAAAATAATTATAAAAAATCAAATTTTTATTCCAATAACTCCAACAGCTTACAGTTTGTACATGGACATCTTGTGATTACACTCTGTAAGTTTTAAAAAATATATGCGGTGTGGTTTTTGATGCATTTGCATTTATATGCCAAAAAATAAAAAAGAGAAGAAAAACAGCTAGCCTCCACATACTTATGCCTATTTAAAAAATCGAATTTAACTTTATTATTTGAAAACAGTATCTAGATTGAATTAATCATGTTTTTTTTTATTTTACAGTGACGAGAAAGGAGTCACCAGAATTTATCAACTTGTGTCTTCTGGAGGAAGCCTGTGAGACAACGGGGAAAAAAAGCATTTAGGTGGATGCAGTATTTTTATTTTTGTGCTTTTTTCACTTCTTACTTTTCATAATGAACATTTTTTTTAAGTGGTGTCATTGAACAATAATTTCCTAAACATATTTTACAATGTAAAGTGTGTACAGTATAGTGTTTGTTTAAAAACATACTGGAAGTTAAGAATATTTTCCATTTGCATTTGACCTTTATTATTATATTACAGGGCCAATTAAAACCTAATTAATTCCTAATCTGTAGCTTACTGTAAAAATAGTGAACAAACAAAATGACGTCATATCCTTATTTGCGCTTTTCGGTAAGAACTCCCCACCCACTTCAAGAGCGGCTCTCTGCACAATGCAAAATGAGTGGGCGGGCCAGGCTGGGCTGGGCTGGGCCGGGGAGGGCTGTGCAGTGCAAAAACGGCTAGAGTAGAGCCATTGCTTCTCCACGTCGAGAAGAGCCAGTTGAGGTGGCTTGGACATCTGGTTAGAATGCCTGGACGCCTCCCTGGTGAGGTTTTCCAGACACATCACACCAGGAGGAGGCCCAGAGGAAGACCCAGGATACGCTGGAGGGACTATGTTTCTCGGCTGGCCTGGGAACGCCTCTGGATTTCCCCGGAGAAGCTGTTGCAAGTGGCTGGGGAGAGAGAAGTCTGGGCCTCCCTTCTTAGTCTGCTACCCCTGCGACCCGACTGCAGGATAAGCAGAAAAAAAATGGACGGATTGATGGATGAATAAAGAAAAATGTGAAAGTAACTAACTCATTTTAAATATGCAGTATGTTTATATGAACCTGATATAAAAAGTATATGTATAAAAAATGTGATCAAAACTGAACAGCTTTATTTAAATTTCTAGTAGATTTTGTGGCTCTGGATTTTATTTTTTCAGTGAATAAAGAAGCAGAAATGTCTCTTGATTATATTAGTTTCAAACCCCTAGTTTAGATGTTTAAAATTATCTTGGTGCAATATTTTAATTCCTGCAGACTGTCAAGGATGTCATGTCAGAGTTAGGGCACAGCAACATCACTGATCCTACAGCATCCGTTGCAGGTTATTTCAAAGTACCCTGTGTGTTATTATTGAGTACCTCACTGTTTCCCTCCTCGCTGTTTGCTCTGTGTGATTATTCTCTCCAGCTCCTAGAGCATCCCCTGCTCCTGCCTCTGTGATAAACATATTCATTTACCTGATATGAAAATCTTGTTCATATCCATCCCAAATGACTCTGGATAGACGAGGAGGAGAGTGAAGAGGTGGGAGTCAGCAGAGGTGGATGGTGTAGGTGATGGGATTGGAGTTCATGAGGGGAAGACATGGAGGAATGAGATGAAATATTAATACAGTGTGAGTCAACGTGACACAAAGAGTTTTCATGATAACAGAATGAGGCTTTGTATTCAAAGTGGGTCTGGGATTTTCACCACCTTGTGTAGAAACTGATTATACAATCAGCCAAAGTGAAAATGAAAAGTGTCTGATAGTGATGCGGAAAAATTCATGGCAAAATTAAAGGCTCAGCATCCCTTCAATGAATGCCCACCGCCTTTTATTCTAGATTTCAAGACAATTTTATGTTAAGAAAAGTTGTGGCCATTTGGTCAAACAATGAAAATTAAATTAACAATGTTGTTCCATATTATGAGATGTCACAACTCAAAGTGTGTTGTGAACAACTTTCAGCCAACACATCAGAGCTTCTCTCATTAGCTCCAGAGTGGGCTGTTGAGCAAGGCCCCTTCTGCTCTCTAAGACACCCTGGATGGCTACCCTCTGCTCCACACAAAGGGCTGTGGTGGCTTGATGGTCGATGGTTGCTTTAGAAAGCGCATCCGGTATACAGTAATCGCTAAACCTTTGGTGCAAGTTTGCTCACTGTGGAGACAACAAAAAAAAAGAGAGCAGCCAAAAGAAGGAAAAACATTATAATCAGTTATTGCTCTTTTATCATTCAGTTAGATGAGGCATCCAGTGTAGATCTGAAAGACAACAAAGGTTACCTAGTTGTGGATTTACATTAATTGGTAAGTTTCTGAAAGTTTCATCAAAATCTATTTTGTTGTTTATGAGATACAGTAGCTATAAAAGTATTCACGTCCTTGGATGTTTTCTTGGGTGGCACGGTGGCTCAGTTGGTAGAGCTGTTGCTTCTCAGCGAGACGGTCACTGGATTGAATCCTGGCCGGGGGCCTTTCTGGGTGGAGTTTGCATGATCACTCTGTACATGTGTGGGTTTTCTCCGGGTACTCTGGTTTCCTCCCACAGACCAAAAACATGCATGTTGGTCTAACTGGTAACTCTAAATTGAACTCTGGCACAACCATTTTGTACGGGATCAATAAAGTTATATATCTTGTCTTATCTTCTTATTTTTGCTTAGCTTAAATTGTCCCTGGGTTTTAGTGATTTTTTTTTCTTTGTTTTACAAAAAATTATGGAAAAAAAGTCAAAGTCAAAGTGAAGTTCAACTTTCATGGAGTAACAACAGTTAAATGAAAATAATTCATGTATAATTTGTGTCTATTTGTATATTCTCTACTGTACCCTTAAAAGTGGCCGTCCTAATCCAACTCAGAGAAAAGATTATAAAGAAGAAACAAGTCACAGCATGGATACAAAATGATTTTCAAGGTCCTGAACATACGCAGGAGTTCTGTGAAACCCACCATCAGGAAATGGAAGCAATATGGGACACGTGTACGTCTACCAAGAGCAGGCTGTCCTCACAAACTGAGTGACCGTGCAAGAAGGAGAATGAGAGACCACCAAGACACCTGAGACCTCTGAAGGAGTTTCAGTAGGCGAGATGGGAGAAAATGAGCATACAGCAACTGTTGTCTACGTTCTTTGTCAGTCTAAGCTTCAAGGGAGAGTGGGGGGCCACTTTATCTAATAATCAAACTTCTACAAATCAAATCCCTCCTACAAGTCAACCATCTGTTAATCACACCTTCTCTTTTTCTCCGTTCTCAGTCAGTGAGGTAAATAAACTGTTAAATGATCTTGATCCTAAAAAATCTGCAGGTCCAGATGAACTTCCACCTTATTTCTTAAGGCTGGCTGCTCATATCATCACAGTCCCTGTGACCCACATCTTTAATCTGTCCATAAGCCAAAACACCATTCCGGATGCTTGGAAAACAGCCTTTGTTCTTCCTTTGCTGAAGGGAGGTGACCCCACCTCACTGAACAATTATCGACCGATCTCTAAACTCTGCATCTTAGCCAAGGTTCAAGAAAAACTGATAAACTCTCAGATCAAAAATTATCTGGACTCATTTAACATCTTACCTCTTCATCAATCTGGTTTCAGGAAAAAACACAGCACAACAACTGCTTCTCTGAAGGTTCTGAATGATGTTGTTGAAGCACTGGATGCTAAGGACTATTGTGCTGCACTTTTCTTAGACCTGTCTAAAGCTTTTGACACTGTGGATCATAACATCCTGTGTCATAAGCTCTCAGAAATCGGTTTCTCTGATCACACCATCGGTTGGTTTTCTAACTATCTTTCCAATCGGAGGCAATGTGTTCAACATAACGGTACTTCTTCCAGCTATTTAACAGTTAAAAATGGTGTACCACAAGGCTCAGTTTTAGGACCCACTCTCTTTACAATCTACATAGCTAATGTAGGTCACTGCATCCCTGATGCATCCTTACATTTCTATGCTGATGATACAGTTGTTTATTGCAGAGCTAAAACAGTAGCTAAGGCTTTCCAGTTACTGCAATCCGCTTTTGACTTCATCCAGTCAGATTTGTTCCGTCTCAAACTTGTCCTAAATGCTGATAAAACAAAAGGGATGTTTTTTTCAAATAGGAAGTCGGTCCCAGCAGTTCTTCCTCTGATTTTATCTTCAAATGGTGTCCCTATTGAGTTTGTTGATTCCTATAAATATCTGGGTATCCTGATCGATTCACATCTCTCTTTTAAACTCCACGTGGAAAACCTAGTGAAGAAACTGAAAGTTAAACTGGGTTTCTTTTTCAGAAACAGATCATGTCTATCACTGAATGTTAGGAAACGCCTTGTATCTGTGACTTTCCTTCCCTCCATTGATTACGGTGACATTCTCTACATGAATGCTCCTACAAGCACCCTGCGGATGTTGGATGTTGTCTATCATGGTGCACTAAGATTCATAACTGGTTGTGATTATCGTACCCACCACTGCACCCTGTATTCACTGGTTAACTGGACATCATTAACCTCACGCAGACTCTTCCACTGGTACATTTTCATCTTTAAATCACTTCTTGGTCTGCTGCCCTCATACATCTCCTCCTACATGTCTTTGCGTGATTGCAGCTACAGTGTGCGCTCTCAGGACATGATTACCTGCAGTGTTCCGTCAGTGAGGACTGAACTTGGAAAAAGGGCCTTCTCCTATTCCGCTCCAGCTTCCTGGAATATCTTACAAAAAGATCTGAAGCTCTCAAACTTGACTTCTCTAAATGGTTTTCAGAATCTGTTGGAATCCTGGCAAAAACCAATGCAGATTTGTTCCTGTCTTTGATTCTATACGTTTACCTTATAATGTTTTGCTAGTTTTTTGATACTTTGTTAAAAAAAAAAAAAAAAAAAAAAAAATTTTTCCCTCTCTTTTGTTTTCTATTGTTTATTGTTTGTTTGTTTGTTTATTGTTTAAGGAAATTCTACCATTGCTGTTCATTGTTCTTTAGTTTTAGCAGGTCGCTTTCGTAAATGAGCCCATGAGGTTCAAAAGATTTACCTGACTAAATAAAGGTTGAATGAAAGTGTCCTGGGTCTTCCCTGGGATCTCCTCCCAGTCGGATTTGCCTGAAGCACCTCCCTAGGAATGCATCATGGGGCCATCCTTACCAGATGCCCTAACAAAGTTGACTCCAAATATTTAGCTGTAAACTTTTAAGCAAGAGGCTTGCACAATTTGTTAGTGCTCAGAATACCTTTTGGGGGTCACTCTTAGCTACTACCACACCAAACGACATGCTAATATCTGTGAAATTGAAAATAAAAAATTAATTTTAAGCTCAGCTGACATGTTGAAGAGGGCTGACTGAACGTTAATCAGCTGTAAATGCACATCTAATGTCTACTTTCGTCAATACAAAAAAGTAATAATAATCTAGTTGTAAATGAAATATTTAGCAAACAGATAAACAAACAAAACGGTCAGACAAGGGCAAAGCCTTCATCATATGTTGCACACCTTTTGCATACTGTTGTAATATTCTCCTCCTCTTCCTGGACGTTCTGGGCTTTGACTCATTCACATGGATGTACAAAAAACAAATATTATGATGGAAGAAAACTATCCCTGTTCACTCATACGCATCTTCATTTTTAAAAAGGGTGAAATGAGATGCAGAAAGCCTCTTCCCCTCATTGTGTATCCATTTTGTTTGAGCGTACGGCTCACTCATCTCAGGTTTTATTGTCTCTGTCCGGGGAGCGCTGCTTCCCTCAATAACACGGTCACCGTGCGCAGCACATCACGCAACTTTTTGATTCTGTACCCAGTAATTTAAAGCCTTTATGGGAATGCAATTTCAGGGCTCAGTGCTTGTTTTTCTAAATTGTACTCAAGGAATTAGCTACTCCAGCCACAAATCAGTTGAATTTATGCCCAGTTGTAATACACTTTATGGGCTCATGGTACATTGCTTCAAAAACAGCAGATATGGAATTATGATAAATATAATGAGGGTTTTTCCCCCTCTTTGCTCGCCTGTTTCTGTCTCTCAGCCTCTTTC
>JBBPBX010006379.1:46632-66494 GCA_038048925.1 Garcialebias charrua
GGGGGGTGTGTTTACGTACGCCATACAATACATTTAATGTCTTAGTAAGGGCCGCCAACAAAACCTGATTAATGTCCTCATCTCTTTTATTAAAGATAAGAGTGGCACTGCAGTCAGAAGATAGAGAGAGTGCCATAAATCTCAGGCAAAATGAGCAGTCAAATAATCACTCATCAGAAATGAAATCTACATACATTACCACTTGCAGACATTCTGCTGCGAATATAAACATGGGGCTCACGGGTGATGAAGCCGCTTCCATTTATCCACACATTCTCAGTATGGGGGAGGTAGAGGTGTCTGAAGAGGGCAAGCTCTCATCCGACAATGATGTTTAAGAGGTTCCTGGCCTGCTAAACTACATTTCGCCAGACTAAGCATGTGTCCAGAGAAGCAGACACACAATCATTAGAGCAATGGATGAGCTGGATAGCAGAGGCAATTAACCATCTCCCTGAATAGGACATAATGTTGATCCATCCCTACGATTAATCAAGGCATGATGCATTAGACAGTGATGGGCGACCCTGTGCCTTTGTGACAAAATGATTCTTCATCCCATGTTTGGGGATTGGGATCCAGAGGTCCCTAATGCGCCTTAGAGGTGCCCCATAGAAATCCCATCATCCATTTTGTTTCTGTCGCTGACAGCAATCAACCTGTCTTCTGCCAGCCAAGGAACATTATCCAAAGTCCCGAGACGTCAGATGACAGGGCCTCAGATCATCGGAGGTGGTCGGGGACAGGCAGATATGTGCAGCACCAGTAATGTCGCCTTGTGCTTCATTTCAGAAGAACTATGAACCACATGGAACTGAATACAACCATGTGTTTATATACAAATTATTACACAGGCGTCATACACATGAGAAGAAATGCTGTAGGCAAACACATTTTATACAGTGTGTGCAAATCTTCTTTGGGGTTTGAACTTTGCGCTAATTTATAACTACACTTGACTCATGAGAAACTTGTTGACAGTACAGACATTTCAACGCATGCACACACACCTCAACACACACGCGTAAACATCACACACATAAAAAAACAACAATATAATATACTGTAATGTGCATGTATCTTCTCTTTGTATCCAACTGTTAACAAGTTATTGGCCCAGTCTGATGAGCCTGAATGTAAGAGTTTATGAAAAGTAGCATGAAGTTGCTGTATGGCAGAAGCTAAGAACCAACATGCACATTTCATGCTTATGACTCCTTTATTACAATTTAATGAGGTCTTTTTCATTGTGTACTGTATGTCTATGTTGTCAGAGAATAGTCTATGTATCAAACAATACCTGTGCTACACAACATTGTAATCCTAAAATGTATGTACATTTATTTATGGATTTAGGTAAATATATATCTTTCAGAAACATGAATATTATTTAGGAGTATCATTTAATTTAGTATCAGCACAGTGAAGGGGAACAGACTGAAGTATATAAAGACAATACTGTATGCTGGTGAAGATTCTCAGTCGTCCAGGACATGATAAATCAAAAAGGCGTTCAATACAAGATCAACTGGACTTTATTTGTAACAGACACGTCGAAACGTTTTCTGTTACAAATAAAGTCCAGTTGATCTTGTATTGAACGCCTTTTTGATATATAAAGACAACTGTTCTGTCAATGGATTAATTATTAAACATGTTAAATTTATCAATGAGTTGAATACTAGTAGCTACTCCATAAGAAGTGTCATATTGTAAAAGTTCAGTACTTAGATTTTAAGCCTCATGATTGATCTTTTACAGAGACTTAAAGTAACGTTCCACAGGGCTGTTTTCACAATACAGTATCTGTGATATATGATTGTCTGAATAGATTTGTTGTTGTTGTTGTTGTTGTTGTTGTTGTTGTTGTTGTTGTTGTTGTTGTTATTTTATATGTTGATGCAGCATAAGATATTAACAATGTGTGGCTTTGCCATGAAAACAATACACAGTAACTTTGTGTAATAATAATAATAATAATGAATTCCATTTATAATGCACTTTTCATTAATAAAAATCTCAAAGTGTAGCACCTAGCAAGATGATGGGAGCACGGCTGACCTAACCCTGCCAAATATTAAATTATCCATGCTCTGATTTCTTACCTTTAAGCAGCTGTATGCATTCATATCATCTGCTCACAACAGACTCATGTTCAGGCTGCTGTTTAATTATACTGTATTATTTTACATGATTAGTGTTTAGCATCATCTTAGATCCTTTTAAACTGTTTCTTTTTATACTTTATTTTTATTGCTATTTTGCGGTGTCACTGGGACCTTGAGTACACAATTTCATTCCACCTCATGTACCATATGTGATTAGAATCACAGTAAAGACCCTTAAACCTTGAACCAAAGGCCTCTCGACTGTGGAGTGATGCTTTATCGATTTACCAATTTTACCTTTACCAATTTTATTTATTTATTTTTACGGGGCGGCCATGGTGTAGTGGTAATGGCAGTCGACCCCTGATCGGAAGTGAAATATATTTCTATCAGTATTACATTACACCCACAATGTTCCATTATTTGTATACACTTAATTCTGCCTTATAATGTGAAATGTGACACTAGGCAGAACGTTTTTCTCTCGGGCTTTGTTTTCACTAGGGAACAGTTACACGCCTGCACATGCAACACACCCAACATTTGATGATTGACATACAGAGCTGATAGCTTGTTGGCTGAGAGGCGGATCACTCACAGAGTAGGGGAAGTTCTAGGGCGGTTCCAAGGCGGTTCGGTTCCAGGATTGGTCCCACGAGGCGATGACGTCATCTAGAGGTATAAAACCGTGGTCCGCCTTCGAAGAGTGTGTGTGTGGACTTGTGCTCGGTGAGAGGTCTGTTGTTGCTGTAAGGTTTATTCTTATATGTACAATAAACCTACATAAAATTTGCACATTCGTTTCAGAGCTTCCTTCAACCTTTTGAATTCGCAACAATTTGGTGACCACCGACGCTGAGGGGTTTGCAGTTTCGTCTGAAACGAGAGATGATTTGGAGGGTTCCCCCCCCCCACCGCCGACAGAGACGAGCACGCGCGCAGTCAACAGCCGGTGATTCACAGAGGTGAGCAGAATTCCTCTTAACACAAAACGTCTGCGTTTGGACACACTAAATTATTTGTTGACTGAGGGCTGTTTGTCTCGAGGTGGGCCAGTGGTTTATACTGTTAGCAGCTAAGAGTAAAAAAAAAAACGTGAACTACTGTTGGTATTTCAATTGAATGTGCATTTTTTTTGTGGTTCTTGTACATGTAAGTGAGGTGAAGAGCACAGAAGTTCCACACACGCGTAGGGATAATTTACGGTGCCTTAAGTTTGCCCTTTCCCCCACATCCCACTTCTGCGCTCCGGCCTGTCGGCTGGGAGACACGTTTTCTTTGGACTCCGGGAAACTGTGTAGTCGAGGCTTGATCGTGAACTCCGGGCATCTGTCGCCGTTGAGTCACAGGGCTTTCATCCGATGCACGGTTTTGCCGTATGAGTGGGTTGCCGCTCCGGGTTCACAAGTCGTCGTGCGTGTGATTTAAGTTCGCAGCCGAGACTGTGTTCGCTGTCAGAGTCACATTTTTCCTCCCCTCCCCGTTAAAGTCGATTACCGTATTTTCCGGTGTATAGGTCGCAATTTTTTTTCTGTTTTTTTTTACTTTCTTTTGTTTATTTATTTAATTTTTTTCTTTCCTTACTCTTAGACACTTGTGGCCTGTACTCCGGAAAGTGCTGAAAACAAACAAAGGCAACAGGGAAAGATTTTTTATTTTCATTTTTATTCTCATTTATTGCATTTGTGAGTGTTAAAGTCAGGGGGCCAGAAACCTTCTCTGAGGAGCATGCACAGGCAGTTTCACTCATGCAACTGTCACACGGCCGGTCTCCCCCACTGATTTGTTGCAGTTCCTGCAGATGGGGCTCCCCTCCTCCTTCCTCTCCCCCTCCCCCCTGCCGCAGTTGGCCTCTGGAGGTTCTGGTCCAGGGACCGGCTTGGAGCTGCTGGCTCGAACTCAGATTTATGGCTTCTAACAAGATAACACTCTCCTGTTGGTGCCTGACATGGAGGCAAGGAGACATCTCCTCCCCTCCTCCCTCACCCCCCCCCCCCCTACGTGCCTGTGAACCTGCACGGCACAAAGGCCTTTTTCATCCATATAAATCTCACTGAGTTTTCTCCTGGTTCAGGTTTTGGACCTGCTAGGGAGGTCCGCCTCAAAGGTTCCGGCTGATAACAGGGAGTTTTACAACTTAATCAGCTCAGGCTGGGACTGTAAAAGTTACTGTTTATTGGTGTGTACTTCAGTGCAGCTTTGGAAGAAAACTCCAGGGTAAAGTAGTTAGTTAATTACCAGTTAAAAGTTGGGTTATTACACGGTTTGTTTTTTATTTTTTCTGTTGCTGTGACCTTTGTTTAAACACGCTGACCTCTCTGTGACAGTCTGTTGTCCTCACAATGCAGTACTGTATTTTTTGCAGATATGTGTTTTTCACTCTCGGTGTTAAAGGCACGTTTCTGATTTTTATAGGGTTAATCTCACGCCATTGATTGTTAGTTTCCAGTTCTCATCACTTCAGCCTGGTGGGGTGCAGGTCATGTTTAATGACATATGAACAAGGCCTGTGTGATTGTGGTTTGGAGTATTTTGGTGGTTTGTTTTATTTTATTTATTTGTTTTTTTTTTATATATATGTGTATTATTTTTTTTCTCTTTCTTGGAGGACTGCAGCTTGTCTGTTCTGCAGGATCGTTCTGCCTTGGCCTTCTGACCTGCTTGACAGAGTCTGGAAGGGAGTCTTCACACAGCTGACATACTGCAGGGGGTGACTTTATTTAGGTGTTTTCTGAGGACTTCAGCTTGACATCTGATCAGTGAACGTTGCAGGTGCTCCATGACACATTTAGTTAACAGTTAATTGTTTCTATTTGGTGGTGGATTTCACTTATACACAGATATGCAGTTCTCAATTTACAATTTTATTCCTCACCCCACAACATTACACTTGTTTGCATACATTTAGGTTACCTCCATAGCATGGAGTGGTTGCATCATGACTCTCTAGTGTTGAACACCATTTTTGGACAGATTACATGTATGCTGTCATTGAAGCTAGGTTTTGCTAACAACTCCTCACCTGCACTGGACTGCACTGAACTGTCGAATTGCGTTGTGATCAGCTGTGCTGCAAGCTGTCACCACCTGCACTGAACTGAAAATGCACTGGACTGCAGATATGCATCATGTTCAGCTAAAGCCGCAAGCTGTCATGACTCGTGCCTGAACTGTTACATGGAGTTTTACGTTTTGCACCAAGTCTATGAACTGTGGTCTGCACCCGCTGCTGGACTCTTGACATCTCCTATGGGGGCTGGAGAACTCATGACAAGTGAAAGTCAAGCTGGAAACGTCACTACCAAACTTTGCAGCCTGGCTGATGTGTCAGCTGACCATGTGATCTTCAGGTGGTGGTTCAATAACTACAGTTTTTCATGATCATATTCTTTGCTATGGTGGAACCTCACGCACACTCATTATTCATACATACATGTACAGATCTCACTGACACGTGACCTGCATGGCCACACACGTTTTTGTTTTAACCTTCACGTACTCTCAGTACAGTTGTTCGATATGGGCACCTGTTGCGTTCCTTTTTGGATGTGTGTTTGTCTTTTTCTTTTCTTTTTCCTCACCTTTTTGGACAAGCCTTGGTGTTGAGAACACGTCTTTCTGGGACTGGACTGACAGCTTCAATTGTTTGTGGTTTCTAGTTTTCCGTCTTGTATACAGTACTATGACTGCTTGTGGTTGTGACAGGCATAGGTAGAGGGTTTGCTGGCATGATGCAGAGAAGGAAGGTAAATGTTTTCTTTGTCCTGGAGACCGAGTGGAAGGGCTGCAAGGCTCACGGTGTTGGAGCAGGATTCAAGCTCTCTTACTATGGTGTGGATAGCGGAGGAGATGGAGTAGAGGTTATGTTGAAGAAGAAGTTGACATAGGATGTCGTGGTGGTGTGACATGTGTCTAGTGGGGGATGTGTCTTATGGTTGAAGTATTACGTCTGATGCTAGGTAGTTGGGTTTGGCTATTTTGAGTTTTTATTTTTTCTTTCTGGTAGTATTTCCACCTGCAGTACAGATGACGTTTGTGTTATGAGCATTTCCATTGTTTTCTTTGTAACAGGATGTTTTTTGTTTACCTCCTGTTTCAAAAAAGGGGATGGGAGATAACAGACATACTGTATAGTTAAACACACCATTTCAAATACCTAATTAGATCAACGTTTTAACTCTTCATACAGTGATGAGAGCTGGAAACAGTTATACATTTGATAAAGTTATAGAATATCATTTTAATAAGTGCCTAAAAACAGGTTGGATCTGAATGTTTGGGGTAATTTATACAGATTTAGTGCTGACTTTTTCTTATTTTTCATTACAGGTCAAATCTGGACTGCTGATGATCTGTCAGCCCTGTGACAGAACGTGTAAGATAAAATTGTGAATAATTTATATTTGAAAAGGGGAAATGCACTTTACAATGTTTCCACAGCTGTGATGGACAAGCAGAGGAACCTTACCATAACTGGGTTTACATTCCTCCCCTTTTCAGCAGATTAATTAATGTTGAATGAATGCTTAATGTTGCAGTGTAACCAATGAAGGGAAAATCTATTTTCCCTGCACCATTTTTTATTTATCTTACAGGTTAACAGGTGGAACATGCAGCAGAGCACAACTAATCACATTAACTAACAAACTAACCAACTAATCACTAATATATGCCAAGGTTTTCTCATTATTTGTTGAAACCTCTCAATTGTTGTTTACACCGTATGTTTTAGAGGATACATTTTAGCTGCACCTTGTTAAGAAGTATCAGAGTAAGCCTAGCTGTGAACTTTACTGATAGGAAATGTTTGTGGTAGAACATTCTGGTACAGAGAATAATATATATATATATATAGAAAATGGATGTGAATAAGATAATTGAGTTTGACAGGTTATGGAAGGATTTTTGTGTTTTCTGTTCTGATTAGATTAATCATAGATTAAGTGTTTAATTTTCTGAATGTGGTCTTAGCCCTTATCACAGACATCTCTGAATAAGAGCAGTTGAGCTTTTCTCAGATATCAGACTAGTCAACAGAGTAGTGTAGGGTTTTTCCCCTTACAGGTGTCTATGATGATGAAGATGAGATGGCCTGACTTGGCTAAAGCATAGTTCACATTCTTTGCTAAGGTTAACACATACCTGAAATGGAGCAGAGTATATGCAATGTTTTGAAGTTTGTTAAGAGTTGATAATTCAATTTTGGGTAATTTAAGGGTTTTTGAGAAAGTATTGGATTTATAAAGTCAAGTTAAAGTCCAGTTGTTTTTTATTGAACGCCTTTTAAAGGTATTGAATTTAACTTCATTATTCCTGCATATACCCTGTTGAGGCGTGATATTTGATAGGAGGGACAGTCCGCTTCATTTTATTGTTTTATTTTTATTTTTATTTGTTTTATGGTTTCATTTTTACATTTATTTTTGTTTATTTTTGTTTGTTTTTGTTTATTCTTTATTACTTTTTCCGTTTGTTTTGTTTATTTCTTGTTACATTTATTTGTTGTTTTGTTTATTTTATTTTCATTCTTTGTTTTTGGTTGATTTCTTTGCTTTTTGTTACATTTATTTTTTAAATTGTTAGTTTTCTATTGCGTTTCCAGCATATAAGCTCTGACGGTTACCGTATATTTTCTGTTTAGTTTTTATTACCATTTATATTATTGCTTATTTTATATGAGGGTTTTATATTCTGGGTGGGTAACTTAGATGTAATATTGCTGTGGGAGGGAATGTTAGAGATTTCCAATGTGTATCAAGTTTTTAATTGCATTCTCACATAGAACATATAGGATTTTGTTGACATGATGTTTGTCATGTCAAAAGGGGAATTGAAATATATTTCTATCAGTATTACATTACACCCACTATGTTCCATTATTTGTATACACTTAATTCTGCCTTATAATGTGAAATGTGACACTAGGCAGAACGTTTTTCTCTCGGGCTTTGTTTTCACTAGGGAACAGTTACACGCCTGCACATGCAACACACCCAACATTTGATGATTGACATACAGAGCTGATAGCTTGTTGGCTGAGAGGCGGATCACTCACAGAGTAGGGGAAGTTCTAGGGCGGTTCCAAGGCGGTTCGGTTCCAGGATTGGTCCCACGAGGCGATGACGTCATCTAGAGGTATAAAACCGTGGTCCGCCTTCGAAGAGTGTGTGTGTGGACTTGTGCTCGGTGAGAGGTCTGTTGTTGCTGTAAGGTTTATTCTTATATGTACAATAAACCTACATAAAATTTGCACATTCGTTTCAGAGCTTCCTTCAACCTTTTGAATTCGCAACAGAAGGTTGGAGGTTCGAATCCCGCATCCGCCCACCATGTGTCGTTGTGTCCCTGGGCAAGACACTTAACCCCGAGTTGCTCCCGGTAGGTCTGGATGGCGCCTTGCAAGGCAGGCTACCACTACCGGTGTATGAATGTCTGAATGAATGGGTGGATGGCTGGTATTGTAAAGCGCTTTGGGGCTCCTCACAGGGGGCTGGAAAGCGCTATATAAATAAGCTCCATTTACCATTTATCAAAATCTGAACTAAATCTCAAAAGGTTTCTTGTGATGGATGTCATATGATCAAAGTTTTCACTGGAAATTCCATAAAGTATATATGTTTTCACCTTGATGCAATCCTGCACTATTACTAGGAGATTCAAACCATCCTATATAAATTAGTGACTTGATTTTTTTGCACAGAACTGAAGTCTTCTCATAGCGCTGACTGATACCTACGACCCCATAGTAGACTCACTGTGTGCTGGAGTAGATCCTCTGTCATTCAAGACATAAACAACCACACACACACACACACAAACACACACACACACACACACACAAAGATCTAGTTGTTTTTTTATTTTTTGCAAGTGAACCTGAGTTTCTCACACAGACCATTTCTGAATAAATAAATCTGCCCGGATGGGAAACAAAGTGTCTTTAACTGAAGAATAGAAGTCCAGTAATTGTTTATTTTTTTATTATTATTATTATTACAGTATTTATATTATTATTATTATTAACATTATTATTGGTCTCACTGTGGTAATAAAAGGCTTGTAAGCAGAGACTCATGATACAATAAGTAAGTCTCATCCACACAATCAAAATTCAAATTCATGAGAAAAATATATCAGTATCTCATGATTTGAGCCGTTTGGGTTTATTATTTACTGTTTAGTAGTTTAGGGTGGGGGTGGGGATGGGGGATTGTTCTGATGAGTGCTTTTACTAAATGAAACAAACCTTCACATATTATCTAAATGTATAAAGATGTCCAGCTGTTCTGCTCTATGAGTTTTTCCCCTCTTTATTCCTCTCCACCCATATGGCTACCTATTGAGCTGTATTGCTGTATCATGAGATCATTACCTCCATCATTGAGCGCAGACATCTGAGAGCCTGTTAACCTGAAACAGGCCCGGCTGTGCAGCCCTCTGCTGATGGCACAATATGCTCCTTGTTATTCTAGGATCATTGACGCTAAATCCCTGGCAATCAAGTCAGTTTTGTTGAAGCTCATTGGCTCAGTGGGGTCTCAGCTCATCTGTGCACTTGGAACGAGTGAGCGAGTGCTCGGGTTAGTTGGGTCGTTAGCTAGAAATTCTCTGATAATGGTGCATGTTACATTAGAACCCCACAAACCAAGAATAAGCATTTCAAAGCCCGTATAATACAATTTATAAAAGTGGGCAGAGTGTGAGGATGAGCAGTTTCTTGTTAATCTAAATTTGTCACATACTGCACAGCTCTGATGCGCATGGACTTTACAGATTAGATGTAGCTTAAAACAAAATTTCTGGTTTGACCTTGTTAAGAGCGAAGCTTGCTTTTAAATATTAATTAATTTAATATTTTCAATTAATCGAGATTGATAAATAGTACTGATACAACTATTGTGTAATATTGTGCAGGGTTTTAGAAACACAACTGTTAAACATAGATTATAATGCTACATCACAAGTACTAGTCATTTTACCTCATTTAAGGGCAAGGTTTTCGCCTTCTTGTTCACACATGGGATAAAGCAAATGTTTTGACACACACACAAAAAAATGGGTTCACAAATCTATCACATTTAGGCTGCTAGACTTTTGAAACTGTTTATTATCTGGGTGTCCAAATACTTCTTTAAAAAGTCTTCAGTTGATCCAAAAAGCTGCTGCCAGAGTCTTAACTGGAGTTAGTGGGAGATATCTTATTTCTCCAGTTTTAGTTTCTCTCCATTGTCTCCTTGTCAAATTCAGAACAGAATTCAAAATCTTACTTCTAACCTACAAAGTTCTCAAAAATCTAGCTCCATCTTATATTACATATCTTATTGTTCCATATTTTCCTAACAGAGCATGTCACTCTCAGACTGCAGGTTTACTTGTGGTTAGTTTCCAAAAGCAGAATGGGAGACAGAGCTTTTAAAACCCTTTTCCATGATACCGTTTAGTACTGGTGCAACACGATTTAACTCGACTCGTAGTACACAATGTGTTTCCATAGCCCCTTTCAGTACCGGTTCCAGTGGGCGGGGTTCAAATTGATGTCATGCGCCTTACCAGCTGGTGGTGGTGAGACCTAGGAAACAGGTTTCACTACAGGGTGAGAATTTATTTAGAAGTTTCTGGTAAATTAAAAAGAAAACAGATTATTAAAAAATAACAAATATATATATATATATATATATATATATATATATATATATATATATATATATATATATATATATATATATATATATATATATATATATATATATATATATATATATATATATATAGCATGAGAGAGAGAGATCCTACTAATGAACTTTTAATGAACTTTAGTTCACCATTAAATCTCTGATTAACCAGATTCTACAAAACATATATATTTAAAATTATATATGTTTTCTTCATCATTTGATGTTTTGCACTCATTGTGTTTACTTTTATTGTTCAATTAGATGTGTGGTTTTGTTTCTTGTTCACAGACATTTTTTTAGATTTGCTGTAAAGTTTAATCTTGTTTTGGGATTTGTACACCTGTGGGTTAGAATAAAGTTGAACTAAAGGCTGCATCTCTTCTTTAAACATGTTCAAAGGTAATATTCTTGAGAAATCCAATAATTTTGTGTCTTTTTATGATTTTTCAGCTGAGTTAACTTTAACAGATTATTTAATAATCATTAAAGTGACAACAGGACTTCAAGATAAAGCTGGCACCATTTATTTATTTATTTTAGTCTCCACTAATACAAAAAAAATACATTTTTTTAAATACATAAAATGTTTTTAAAAATCACCACTCACCTGCTGGGATCAGGGTTTGGCCTTCATGAGCAGGCGAGTCTGGGGTCTGGGCAATGACCTTCTGTGAGTCAGCAGCTCATATGATCCTCCATGGTGACCAGCGGAGCTCGGAGCCCACGAGCATGCAAGGCCGGGATCTGGAGCTCTTGCCCCAAGTCAGCAACTTGTACGATCTTTTGACCGAAGGAGCTCCATCTAGCTCACTCTGAATTTTGTCGTCAGCCACCAAGCACAAAAAAACGCCTGCACTTCAGCATTAGACCACGGTGTTGTCATTATTTTTAAAAAATAGATCCGGCCGTTCTTCGAGTTCAAACACCGGTAAGTGCAAATGGCGGATCTTGTTGATGTGAAAAGTTTCTCGTCAGTCAGTGACTCCTCCCCCTGACCAATCAGTGACCGGCATTGTTCTGACGTAACGTTTTCGTGCCGGCTCGGCTTCATTTGGTACCCTTGAGAAGAAGGCACCCAAAAAAGGGACCGGTTCCATGAAAAAGTGCCAGTGAAAAATGGCTGGGAAGCGTACAACCGAGTCGCGTTGTGCTGAAGAGGAGCTATGGAAAATGGGCTTTAGTTATCAGGCTCCTCTCTTGTGGAACCAACTTCCAGTTTCTTTCTGTGAGGCTGACACAGATAGTGCACCACGGCAACCGAGAGCATACCACCACCCCCACAAAAGAACCGAACAGTCCACCCACAGCAACACCGAAAATGCGAGTACCCTATGCAAGGGAGGGCGCACACCCAACAGGCCCAGACACCTGTGAGCCAACAGGGCAGAGCCACCCAAGCGAGAGCCCCAAATACAGCCCCCCACTGCCCACTCCACCCATATTACGTCTGTGCCACTTATTATCAGCGATAAGAACACACCTTTAAACCTACTAGGAGGTACAAAAGGAACAGTCCGAACGCTTGCTATGGGGATGATAACAACTAATAACAGCCATTTAATGTGCTGGCTATAATTTGAACCACTGGTCTAAGAGAAGTTTTTGCAACAGGGTGCATGCTTGTTTTTCCACAAACTGATGTAGTTTTATGAGGTTGTACTAAATGTTCATCAATTTAGACTAAACCCAACAACATTTCAGCATCAATTCCATTTTATTTTGATCTGTTTCTTCTTTGTTTGTAGCTACTTTTAGAGTTTTTTTTTTTTTTTAATATCTTTTCTTGGACGTGTTTTAAAAGACACAGCTCTAATCCTTAAAAATACTTCATTATCGAGCCTTAACGGCCACTTTACCTGCTGGTGCATGTTATTTGAATATGATGCACTATCAGGTATTTTCCAATCATTAAAAAGAATTAGAACTGGACTGTCCTGGTTCCCTCAGCACTACCTCAGATGCGTTCCTTGTTTATTTCCTCTCTCCCCAGCTTTCCAGAGAGGCAAGTCATCTTTGAGGAGCTGGCATCACAAATCTGTCATGGCAAAGTTCCTCGAGGAAAGACATGTTGTCAGAGTACATTTATCATCGGGCCTGCCATCGGAAACAGATTTTCCTCATAAGCAATTTTGCTCATTAGAGTTACAGTGCTGATTTGCTGATTGGAGTTACTCGGAGGCTACTGCAGCGCTGTGAGGGGAGCTGAGAGGAGGAGGAGGGAGGAGAGAGGCTCTGACACATATTACTGTGATATGAAAGCTGAGATGTTGATTAATGTGCATTGCTCCTGTCACATAAACCGAATAAATAAATATCAAACAAAAGCAGGGGGGGGGAGGCTCATTTACAAACCAGGAAATGAAAATTCCATTTAGTTAGTGAACGAGACGGAGTGGGATGACAGTTTGTAGACACGTCTGTAAACAAGACGAGGCTGAAAGCACCTGGCGTGGCTCTTTCACACATCCCTTCAACTAGTGCAGCTCACTGATTTTTCTCAGATCGAACTTCCACAGAGCCCTTCTAGCTCTGCTGAAGTCCACCGCCGAGATCACAAAAACAGTCCAGCAGTTCATGAAGGAAACAAACTGGAATTTAAAACCCGTCTCCCATCTGTGAGTGATGGATGATGGGAACAGCATCGCTCACAACTGGAGAACCCCCGTTTGACTCATTTAGAACCGACTGTTTGTATTGATCTTCATATCCCATTCACAAACATGCTTGTTTACATAAATAAACAGGATTGTGTTTGCTGCCATGGAAACAGAGTTTACACAGGCGGAAAAAATGGCCATTTAATGGAGCAAGATGTGTACAAGCCTGAGAATGCATATCTCAAGTGTCACATTACGGGCGCTTAGAAGTATGAGGGAAGAAGCGATTAAAAGTGGCGACTCAACAAACAAACGAGAAGCATCTTCTTCATATCATAATCATACTTTGTTCCCCTTTCGGCTGCTGCCTTCGTCAGAGGACGTCACAGCGGGCGGACTCCCTGAGATCTAACAGTTGTTTTTACATCCTATATGCAACCACAGCCCTCTGTGTGGAGCAGAGAGCTGCCACCAAGGACGGGGTTATGGGAGGTAGGTGTGTGTGCTTCACGTTCCCACCCACATTTGATGTTGTGGGCCCAGGGATTTAAACCAGCGACCTTCAGATCACAGGATTGCCTTCTTTTAACTTCTGCACCACCACTCCCAGGTCATCTGGACAGTTCCTTTTTGTTGAAAGATGTTTCACCCTCCATCCAAAGGGCTTCATCAACCTGAGGAGTCATATACAAACTGAACCCCTTCGGATTCCTGGATTACTGAGCATGAGATGTCTTGAAGCACTTCTGCTGAGAGGACCCAGAAACCATTTTAGTACCAGCAAACTGGTTGGTCCACTGTACTGCTTGGTGGGGAAAACAGTTTGTCTGTGACTTCTCAGACTGATGAAGCCCTTCGGATGGAGGGCGAAATGTCTCTCAACAAAAAAATAAACTGTCCAGATGACCCGACTGAACATTGTTGGATTTCTTTACCTGGATTATTGAGCATGAACTTTGATGTCTATTAAAAATGCACTTAAAAATTCCCCTGTATCTGATTGCATATTTTAAAATAAAAACAAGAAAATCATGCATCAAAACGTGTTGCTTTATTGAGAATTGTGTAATACAGAATTACTTTTCTAAATTGTACAACATAAAGATTGAAAAAAGGCAAAAAATATATAAAACAGAATAGTTCAACCTTTAAATGAGATTTTGGAGAAACAGATGAGACGACTCTCTTTGAAACTCTAGAGCTCAGCTACACGCTACAGCAGAAACATCCATCCATCTTTTACCCACTTCTTCCTTTTTGGGTCTTAGGATCACTGGTGCCCATGTCCAGCAATCACTGTGCGACAGGCTGGACATGTCTCCAGTCCATCACAGGGACACACAGAGACAAACGATCATTCACTCTCTCACTCACCTAGAGACAATTTAGAGTTACCAATCAGTCTAATATGCATGTTTTTGATCTGTGGAAGGAAACTGGAGTACCTGGAGAAAACCCACGCAGCATAGAAAGAACATGCAAACTGCACCCAGAAAGGCCCCCGGACCGGGATTTGAACCAGGAACCTGCTCGCTGAGAGGCAGCAGCTCTACCAACTGATCCAATGTGCTGCCAAACTCCACCAGCATATTGCCAAACTTACGTCTGAACTGGCATTTTGATTCCTTATGTAGTTTTTAATCAATTACATTTCTTTTTTTCAGCAGATGAACCATAAGATGTTCACCTGTTGATATCACACAACCTTAGTTTTGAAACAGTTGGACTTTTTTAATCCAACTCTTTTTTATTCCCACAAAGTTTAGGAACAAAGACAGATTAGGGGTGTGGGACATCACACCATGTGTCTGTCACTGTTGAAGGACTTGGGATCGTCTCTCAAATATCCCTAGCACACAGGGTGAACTCAAGCTTCATAAGAATTTAATTATGTCTCCATTCAAAACTGTAAGGGAAGAATATTTTTATGTTATTAATTTTAACATAAAACTCTAAGGGAGTGATTGACACAGGTGTAGGGTTATACCATAGTGACCATTGTAAGCCACTAACAGCAACTTTGCCATTTCTTTTGATCTTTTTTTTCTTTACATCATATCATGCATAAAAAATGAACATATTTATTTGTTTAGATCATCTCAAAATTGATGTTGGAGTTTTGGAAAGTAGCACAAGTTCAGAATTACTTCTAAAATGTAGTTATTGTTATTACAGTAGTCCCTCGCTACTTCGCGGTTCATTTATCGTACACTTGCTCTATCGTGGTTTTTCAAAATAAGAGTGGACATGATACACAATTGACTGACTGATGGATAAGCTGCACAATCTGCATGGGATTTTTATTTTAAATGAATAATTTTAAATTATTTAGCACCTTCTGCACCTCTGTGCAACCCACACTGTAAGATAAACTTCCTGCTGCAGCTGATCAGCTGATCTCCATGCAGAGCAGAGAAGTGGGCGTGACCAAGAACGCTTGAAGGTGCAAAACGCAGAGGAAAAAGGAGCTGGAATCATCATCAATCCATGTGTCCATCCATCATCCATCCATTTGTCCATCCATCATTCATCCATTTGTCCATCCATCATCCATCCATTTGTCCATCCATCATCCATCCATTTGTCCATCCATCATCCATCCATTTGTCCAACCATCATCCATACATTTGTCCATCCATCATCCATCCATTTGTCCATCCATCATCAATCCATGTGTCCATCCATCATCCATCCATTTGTCCATCCATCATCCATCCATTTGTCCATCCATCATCCATCCATTTGTCCATCCATCATCCATCCATTTGTCCAACCATCATCCATCCATTTGTCCAACCATCATCCATCCATTTGTCCATCCATCATCCATCCATTTGTCCAACCATCATCCATCCATTTGTCCATCCATCATCCATCCATTTGTCCATCCATCATCCATCCATTTGTCCATCCATCATCCATCCATTTGTCCATCCATCATTCATCCATTTGTCCATCCATCATCCATCCATTTGTCCAACCATCATCCATCCATTTGTCCAACCATCATCCATCCATCATCCATCATCCATCCATTTGTCCATCCATCATCCATCCATTTGTTTGTTTGTTAATTTATTCATTTCATTTCCATTAAAACAATACAACTTCAGAGAAAAAATATAAAATACCATATAAAATGAAAGGTGGCAGAAGAAGAATTAAATCTTATTAATTCTGCCCCTTCTTAACAAAATCAATTCAAATAATCAATTCAAGCTGTAATCACAAATAATAAAACAAAACCCAAAACATATCACAGTTATTCTTTATAGTATTCACTAATATTAACTAACTTAGATATAACTCGTCAGCATTTTATTCTTTATCCTTTTCTTAAATACAAATAATGAATCCTCATTTTTAATATCATTATTCAAACCATTCCATAAATCAATTCCCCTTATTAAAGTAGACCCACCCCGCAAACTTGTTCTAAACTTTGGCTTAACAAAAATATCAGTTCCTTTTAAATTATAGCAACTGCTCCTTTTTACAAAATACTCTTGTACGTTTGATGGTAAATTATGATTCTGAGNCCATCCATCATCCATCCTTTTGTCCATCCATCATCCATCCATTTGTCCAACCATCATCCATACATTTGTCCATCCATCATTCATCCATTTGTCCATCCATCATCAATCCATGTGTCCATCCATCATCCATCCATTTGTCCATCCATCATCCATCCATTTGTCCATCCATCATCCATCCATTTGTCCATCCATCATCCATCCATTTGTCCATCCATCATCCATCCATTTGTCCATCCATCATCCATCCATTTGTCCATCCATCATCCATCCATTTGTCCATCCATCATCCATCCATTTGTCCATCCATCATCCATCCATTTGTCCATCCATCATCCATCCATTTGTCCATCCATCATCCATCCATTTGTCCATCCATCATCCATCCATTTGTCCATCCATCATCCATCCATTTGTCCATCCATCATCCATCCATTTGTCCATCCATCCATTTGTCCATCCATCATCCATCCATTTGTCCATCTATCCATTTGTCCATCCATCATCCATCCATTTGTCCATCCATCATCCATCCATTTGTTCATCCATTTGTCCATCCATCATCCATCCATTTGTCCATCTATCATCCATCCATTTGTCCATCCATCATCCATCCATTTGTCCATCCATGAGTCAGGGATTATCTCTGAGTGAACTCAGGATTGTGAGTTTTAAAGCTCCAAGCCTGGACTTACACATCCTCAACACTAATCCTCTTACATGTACACACACACACACACACACACACACACACACACTCACTGTGGTGTCAGCTAAGTCCTGCCGTGACGACGCAGTTTGTGGTCGACACAGAAACACGTCGAGGTCTGGAGCACGCCGCGCTCTGGTCCCTGGAGACACAAACACACTGTTTCCACCAGAAGAAGCACAACGAAGCAACAAACATGACGTTGAACTGAACTGCTCAGGTTCTTACAACAACAACAACTTCCTGACCAGCCCGGAGCAGCACGAGGACTTTGACACAAACTTATCACACACTTAGTGTGTGTGTGTGCGCGTGCACGTGTGTGTGTGTGTGTGTGTGTGTGTGTGCGCGTGCACGTGTGTGTGTGTGTACCTTGACTATCTGAGTGCTGCAGAGCTTCCTGACTTTGTGAACATCAACAACCCAAACGTGAACTTGGACTCAGGTTGCCATGGCAACCACAGACCCTCCACAAGAGAAACCAGGTTTAAGATAAAACATAAATAAATATTAAATATAAAACATTAAATTTAGTTTGAGTCCTAACTGCACGCAGTGGGTGCAGACTTTATCTCAACAGATGGAGCTGCACCCTGTGGCCACACAGCAACGTTACAGACTAACTGAAATAAAATGTTGCTTTTTACAAAACGTGTCAATAAAAAAATAAAAAAATAATTCATTTAAAAATACAAACAAAAAACAATCACAAATGTGACTATACAATATTAAGATATAAAATGAAGGGTGGCAGAATGAAGAGTAAATCTTATTATATCTGCCCCCTTTTTCAGTCAATTCAAACAAAAAAAATCATCGACGAGTAACAGAATAAAAAAAATAATAACTCATATAATTATCGAATTACAAAATAACACGCGAAAAACTAATTCATATATATTTTTGTAATAATTTGGCTTTGATCAAATTCTTAAATGTAAATAATGATTTAGCATTTTTAATTACAGTATCCAAATTATTCCACAAACCAATTCCCTGGTTCTGTATTTAGGTTTAACAAAAATATCTGCTCCTTTTAGATCATAACAGCTTTGACGTTTAACAAAAAGTATTTGGATATTAAATGGTAGTTCTTTTTTATGAGCTCTATACATGACAGACAAAATATTAAAATCCACCAAGTCATTGAACTTTAAAATAATGTGCTTAATGGGTGATAATATTTTTTTCTGGTAATTATTCTTATAGCTCTTTTCTGTAATAAAAAAACAGGTTCCGTATGTTTTACCCCAGATATCAATACAATAAATTATATGCGGAACAATAATTGTGTTGTACAACAAGTACAGAGCTTTATCGTTTAACAGGTTCCTGACTTTGACTTCCTGACGACTGAGAATCTTCACCAGCATAACGTTCCTGACTTTGTACAGAACGGCAATAGATCTCGCTATCTTTGTCTTTACTGAATTTATGTGATGTTTCCACGTCAGTTTGTCATAAATAAAGAGTGTTACTTCCTGTCCACGCAAACAAAATGGCCGACTTTTTGGTCTGTACCGTACCAATTTATTTATAGAGCACTTTAAACAGCAACAAGGCTGTACAATAGAAACAAAGAACAGGGAACAACAGAAGAGATAAAGAGGCTGACAGTGGCCTGTTGGTGGTTACCATGGAAACCACGCACCTGTGTCCGTCGCCCACTCTTGATAAATAAGGTAGACAGAAAGGCGGAGCAGAAAGTAAGCCTCAAACAGACTGTTGCTGTGTGAAAACAGTGAGTCGTAGTGAAAACATTGCTGAACTGTAAGAGTCACGCGTGTCTCATGGACACATGTTTCTACCGTGTTTTATGAAAGAGATAAGATAAATTAAAAAAGAAATTGGGTAAAATTTTGAAGAGAAAATTCGGCGATGGTTGATTAAAACGAGCAGAGCGGAAATTAATCAGATTATTTATTGAAATTTTCATTAATATCCACTCAGTGTTCATGAGATATTTTGCTAACTGTCCCACTGTTTTAAATATGTGTGAATGTCAATGTCAATGTCAATTTTATTTATAAAGCACATAAAAACAACCGAAGCCGACCAAAGTGCTGTACAGTTATAAAATAAAAATAAATAAAACAACAGAGTAAAATGCATCTAGTGCCACTGAAACATAATAAAGTTATATACAACAACAATAAAATCTGCTCAAAATTTGTTCTCAGACTCTGCGAGGATTAAATGCCAAGTAAAACAGGTTATTAAGCATGCACACTGTTGTT
>JBBPBX010006380.1:0-19747 GCA_038048925.1 Garcialebias charrua
ATGTATAAGACAGCAGTTGAATAAACAATATATTTCCATCAAATTGGGTTCTCCTCCATGTCACTTGGGGTTTTGTTATTTTGCTTTTTGTGCTGTTATGTCATCCTTTTGGTTTTATTAAGGATTTTTTTAGTTCTTTTACTTGAGCTTCTCATGTTGGTCTGCATTCTTGTGTATAAACAGTCATAAAAAATATTGGGTTTAGGGAATATGAAATTGTTCTGTTAAACACATCAATGTCAATGCACAATGACTGCACTGAGGAGAAATATGACATATTCTGATTAATCTGAAACTCACTGGCAGATGCTGTGGAGCTAAACCCTTGCAGATGTCAGACATAGTAGGACATAAGATACAGGCAAATAAAGCATCCATGGAATGCCATAAACAAGTGCCATAAATCTGTGCTGAGTATTGACTGGAGATCCTGCAGTCAAAATGGGAAACTCCACCAAGTGTGGTAAGGAATGTATAAGATACTGTAGGACTTCCAGATCCATACTGACAAATATATGATGGCTAACCAACAGTCTAGTTATCAATAAGCTACAGAACAGGACAGTGGTGATAGATGTAGCAATCCAAATGATGGTAACATCAAGAAAAAGGAACATGAGAAGCTTGAGAACCATCAAGGGCTGACTGTGTGGAGAATCAAGACCTTAGTAGTGCCAGTGATCATTGAAGCTCCCGAGGCTTTGATTTCAAACTGGAAGAGTGGCTACAACAGACCTCTATGCAGAAGAGTGCAGTCCTAGGAAAAGCTAAGACACTGCACAGAACCCTCAAGCTCCCAAGTCTCTGGTAAAAGACTTGAGCTTCATGAGCTCATTTCTAAAATATGCACAGAAAAGGTTAAACAAAACACATTAATATTTTAGATAACGTTATCTAAAAATGTATCTAGCATGGTACGTCATAAGACATTTCAGATGCAGACACTTTAGATGTTTTTCTGTCCTGGCAGAACATGTTTTCAGAAAGTAAATCCAATCGTTTGATATATTCTTCTGTAGAGAAGAGCAACTTCCTCTGTCAAAAAAAAAGGAAAGGAAAAGAAAATGAAAAAATCAATTTTTGCTTGGTTTTAAATGCTTACAACTATTTCAACATCTATGGCTCATTGTGACTAAAACAACCTCTGACCCTTAAATTACTGAGTACCTCTGACAGTACTGATTTTTTTTTTTTTTACTTCTTTCTTTTTTATTTGCAGTCAGAACATTTACTTGATGATTTTTAAATGTTGTTTTCCTTTGTTCTCAAAATCTCCAAGTCTAAAAAACATTAGAAATATCTTCGGCATAGATGTAGTATAGGAAAAGATAGGGATGAGTTTTATACTGTACTGTACTCTGAAGGGTACTGCTGAGGCAGCAGGATGATGGAGCTTAGCTCCAGCTGGAAAGGATCTACTGTATCTCCCAAAGCCTTCAAGTGTTGGCTGCTCAGTGGAACTGAAAGAGTTCAGAATGATTCAAATGATTCAAAAAATTTCAGTAGCTGGCAAAGGATAATGGCACCACTTTCAGGTTAGTTATTCTCTCTTTTAATTATAAAAGTCCTCTTTTTTAATTAAACGCAACAACAGACAACTTGTTTAAGTTACTTGTATTAAGCTAATGTGTTTGTGCAACACATTTTACCGGCATTAAATATTCTTGACAGTGTTCTCTTGTGCCTTTAGGTCTTTAATGGAAAGAAAAGTGTTTACTATGAAGAAAGCGCCTATAGAAATATTTTGCTGATAGTAGTTTTCCTCCTCATATTTCTGTGATGAATCCTTTTACAAGAGAAGAGTGGAATGTGGACACCAACAAATGCTCTGGATCAACTGGGACAGGAGAAACCACAGGGAACTTGGGGTCTCATAGGACCACCCAGGAAAGGATTCCAGGGCAACAGACGCCTGGAACTTGTCAATCACAATCTATAATTGTGGTCCATTCCACCCCTTCAGGAGAGAAAATCCAGCGTGAGAGTTTTCTGATAAATGTAAGCTAGTGAGCTTGGGTTTTCTATAAATATATATAATCAGTTTTTATGTAAAATTAAAAAGCATTGCCATTTTAAATTGGCATGCAAATGACTGTAGCAAAGACAAATCTTACCACTTTAACACTTAAAATGGTTTATTGTTTCAAAGATTATGATTAAAGTATATAAAAATATTTTAAAGTAATTAAACATACTGTAGGTTATATGACATATAGGTTTATTATAAGTCCCTGCTAAGTTTTCAGTTTTCAGCTGTTAGATTTAACTTGTCTTGTTTAACTTGTCTCTTTAGAAGACTGTAACAAGACGTCTTTAAAATATTTGTGAAAATGCAGTGGATTGGAGTCACTGTACTTGACTAAATTACAATGAACTCTGTAAACTTTTGGTAAAGCTGTAGTTTTAAAGGGAGACTTCAACAAGTCATTTTCTTTTTTTCAGACTGATCCAGGCCGGTCGCCACTAAACAAAACCATACCAGGGTTTTTTCCAGAGCATGCAGCAGCCAAGAAACACCACAAAAGTGAGACTGACATTTCCTGTCCCATTTGCACTACTGATGTCACAGCTAGAGAGCAAAATCTTTGGCATCGCTGTTCACTTAAAGAGACCGACCAGCTTTCACCGTTCCGTCGCCATGCCCTCAGCGTCCCCAACGTGGGCTCCTTAAGTCCCTTTCATTTTAATAAACATTTTAGTAACAGCAGTCCTATCCACAGCACACACCTTTCACCGGCCAACAGCAACATATCAAGCCCTGGCAGAGATGTGGAAAAGCTGGCCAAGGCTCGGAGCAAACTCCTGGAGAGTGAAAGCAACCAAACTCCCAGACTGCCCCCAGAAATCAGAGAGCAACTTCGCTATGTGTCCAAGGATGGGAAGTGTCGCGTTAACCTGTGCCACATTGACGAGAGGGGCCGTTTCTTGTCTGATATCTTCACCTCATTTGTAGACCTCCAGTACCGCTGGTTTTTGTTTGTCTTCATGATGTGTTACATCACCACATGGTTCCTCTTTGCTGGGCTCTATTACGTCAACGCATATTTCCGAGGTGACCTAGGACATACGCAACCTTTTGGCACCCCTGAGAACCACCTCCTAGATCAAAAGCACTGTTATTTAGGCATAGACGGTTTCATTTCAGCTCTGTTGTTCTCTGTGGAGACGCAGCGTACGATTGGTTATGGGTCACGCACTGTGTCTCCTGCCTGCCATGAGGGTGTGGTGCTAGTTATGATGCAGTGCATTGTTGGCTCCATGATTGATGCCCTTATGGTGGGTTGCATGTTTGTGAAAATATCCCGCCCAAAGAAGCGAGCCGAGACTCTTCTCTTCAGCCGCACTTGTGTCGTTTCAAACCGTGATGATCAGATGTGTTTGATGTTCCGTCTGGGAGACTTGAGAGAAAGCCACATGGTGGATGCAAAAGTCCGGGCCAAGTTAATCAAGTCCCGACAAACAGCTGAGGGAGAGTTCCTCCCACTTGAACAAACCGAGATCAATCTGGGTTATGAATCTGGGTCCGACAGACTTTTCCTGGTGGAGCCTCAAGTCATAAAGCACAATATTGATGTGAAGAGTCCTCTGTGGGAACTGGGCCCCGAGCAGCTTAGACGGCAGCAGTTTGAGATCATCATCATCTTGGAAGGAATTGTTGAGGCCACAGGTGAGCAAAACATTGAAATATAGAAATGTGCTTTCAGTTTAAAAATGTAGAGCAAAAGTAGAGTTATTAAAAAAAGTTCAAAAGTTCAGCCTCATCTTATACCTACCGTACACTGTATTATTTACACTTAGATTTGTGACTCTTGCCCAGTTGCTCATCAGATATTTCCTTTTCATCTGTACTGGTTAATGTGTACTCCTCACATGTGATATATGATTCATATGAACACTTTTCAAAACATAAACCCCATAAAAATAATAATTTAATTACAGTTAAGGCGATCAATCCTAGCTATGGTGTTTTAGACGGATGACCAAACACGAGCTAATTGCCAAATCCTATCGCTATTTTTCTGATTCTATCTTTTTTTTTTTTTGGTCCGGTTAATGGGTTTTTCATACAAAAAGAAAAATATGATCTGAGTCCAAATTTTTGTGTTTTTGTAAACAGAGATAGGCCTATCTTTTTTTAAGTTTGTTTATGTATTTTGTTTGTTTTGGACGTTACCTCTGTCTCTTACCTAAAATGTTTTCAAAGCTGTATATTTTCCCTTTAAGAGCTCCCCACAGATTAATTTGATTTGGTACAAATATCTGTGGGAGGGTGTTATGGTAGTGCAGTTGATAGAGCTGCTGCCTCTCAGTGAGAAGGTCACTTGGTAGAAGTTGTAAATCACCAGCTTTACCACAATACAATATTATATTGATTTGTTTGTATGGCAATATGATTTTTCTTGATATCACAAAATCTGTCACAATTTCAATTCTATTCGATTCACAAGTCTGCGATCGATATATTGCAATATCAAATACCCATCATTTACACATACATAAATTTGAAAAAACAATTCAAATATGATTTAACCATTTTATTTCTGTTATTACAGGCACCAAAGCATCAATATATGATGAGTAGGGAGTGAGAATGAGTTGGTTCAGTATAGTCTCACATTTATCATGTTTAAGTTCATTTTTTAAACCAGTTAACTTAAAAGTGCCCTGATTATCTTTCAGTTATAAAAAACAAACCAAAATAGATATTGAGCTTACTATTTAATTACTTTAATTACTATTACTTTATTGGCTATCAATGCCATGTTTCTTCTTCAGGTGAAATTTGTTGTGTTTCCCGAATACAGGTGGTCCCCGACTTACGAGCGCATCGACATACGAGGTTCCGCACTTACGAGCTGACTAACGAACAGTAAAGTTGTACAGAACACACAGAAAATACAGCACTGGTATGTGTTTTTAGATGAAAGTGTGTTAGCTAACCGTTTGTAAACAAGATTCTGAGCATGTTTATGAACTAGTATGAATGTTTGTGTTGAAAAACGAGTGTTTGTAGTAGCGCTAGCATAAATTCTCCGACTTACGACCAAAAATCCGGACTTATGAGCAACACGTGTTTTGGGTTCCGACATACGAGATTTCGTGTTACGAGCACCTTGTACGAACGGAACTCGCTCATAAGTTGGGGATCACCTGTATTTTAACTCACACTGGCACCTGTTGCATACGGCATGAGTTTTGTCTGTTGAGCCGTCCTTCTGTTGGAATCAAACTATTTCCACAGTGTTGATTTAAATCCAGCAAGAGTGTGATATTCATTATCTGTCTTTTCTGCCTCGTCTGCCATGTTGCTGAGGTGGCCGCAGAGCGCAGCCGCGCACAGAAATGGTGACACAGACGTGCCTTGGGAATTTCAAAATAAAAGCGTATTTTAAAGATGATGAAATGAATCAACGTTTTAGTTTTGCCACAATATAAATGAATCATTAATCATTTAATCGTTAAAAAGAAAAACAATGTAACTGTGAGTCACTCAGCTGTTTTAACAACATTTATGAATAAATATCCTCCTGCTGGAAAAGCAAAATACAAGTGTTCCACAAACAGATTTTATAATAATGGTTGTATGAATGTAGACAATTGCACACTTTCCTTCATCTAAAAAAAAAAAAAACTAGTTTGTTCCACTGTTGTACAGCACCAATCTTGACTTTATGTGTCGAAATGCAAACACATGGTGACACCATGTGGTCCAGAATATGTATTGCAGTGATATTTGACATAATCCAAACTAACAGCTTTCTCTCTCATATTTAAACAGGAATGATGTGTCAAGCTAAAACATCTTACATTGAAACAGAAATTGAGTGGGGTTCTCGCTTTGAACCTTGTATGACGCGGGAGAAAGGCTCGTTCAGAGTGGATCTGCGTCGGTTCCACGCCACATACAAGGTGCCACTGCCCAACTGCAGTGCCAGCCAAGCTCACCAGTTAATGGCTCTGACAGAGTGTCGAATCCAAGGCCACAACGCCTGCAGAAACTGGGAAGCCTGGGTGGAAGGACTCTCCATGGAGGAGAAAGAGAAGTCTCCATCTCAAAAACTGTTCACTATTGGCGACATTCAGAAGGAAAGAATCTTGGAAGGTAATGAAAATGAAGCAAATGGAGAGAAGAGCATGACATAAAGTACTGTCTCTTTAAGACATTTTTTAAAATTATATAATTTATTGCTTAATTAATCAGTGAAAAACTTGTACCGATAATTTGCTTTGATTTTTCTTCCAATAACACTGAGATGTTACAATAAAAACACAGGTGTAAATAAAAAAAAAATAAAAAAATATATTACTGTAGATTTACTATACTTATTTGTAGATTATGTACATTCTATGGTTACTTTTTGAGTTTCCATAAAATCCATCCAGTGGTTTACAAAATATTTTGCTAACAGACAAGACACGCATATTTATACATGCAAACACACAGACACGGGTATAAACATCACCCACCTTTCACTGTTCAGTGGTGGGCGATAAAATAGTTCAAATGCCTAAAAGTCCCTGTGGAAATGTGGGGACCGATCCTGTTGTGTTCAGAAAACACAGTGTTTAGTGTGTTTGTTGGGCCTGTAACGTTGTGCACTCACTGTTTGTTACGACATGTTACTGTGCCTTTAAGAGATGCTTTACGGCATGGGGTAAATGTGAGGGTGAGGGGAGTTTGGAGTTCAGTAAAGTTTGGTGCATCCAAGTGACACGGTGTGGTTATTGAGTTCCCGCGGACGCTACATTTTGGCAGACGAGGATGTCCGGGCTCGCGTTACCACCACCGCCACCTTTCCTCCCTGTCCCCGGCGACCCGGCTGTCCCGTGGGACAGATGGCGGACGGCGTTCGTCCCGCTCCTCGTGGACACAGGGGCCAAAGTGTCAATTTTAAATAAAAGCACATATGACCGTTTTTTCAGCCGTCCACCCCTGGAAGCAGCCACTACACCCCTGTTGGGCTACGGTCACTCTCCCATCGACACTCTGGGTGTGGTCCGCCTCCCTGTCCAGTATGATCAGCAATTTACGCCTGACGCCAAGTTCTGCATCACCCGGAAGGGAGCTAACATTATGGGCCTAGACTTGTTCCTCGCCCTGGGCTTTGCTGTGAGGGATGCTAAGGGCCAGCATGTCCTGCATGGACCCCTCAGTTCAACAGTTACCCTGACAGAGCTGCAGCAGGCCTCAGCTGCAGATGAGGCACTCACAGTGCTCCGTACCTATGTGCAGGATGGCTGGCCTGACCAAGTGGACAGGGTGCTTCCCTACTACCGTTTCCGCAACAAACTCTCCTGCTGGGGGGCGGTGTGCCTTGCTCGTGGTCACCGGGCAGTCATTCCAGAAACCCTCAGAACCAGGGTACTGCATATGGCGCACGAGGGGCACCTGGGGGTGGACAAGATGAAGCAGCGCTGCCGTGATACAGGGTGGTGGCCCGGTATAGACTCTGACGTTGAGGAGCTGGCCTCATGTACAAAGACGCATGGATTTCTTACTGAAACGTGACGTACAGTCAAATTCAGATTCAGATTCAGATTCAGTTTATTATCGCCATTGTCAATGAACAGGATTCACAGACTAGGAATTTGCTTCGGCATAACGGTGCTTAAAATATAAAAACATAAGACACAAAAAACATAGACCATAAAACATCAATACAATCAATACAATATTCAGTGAACAAAAACTACTAAGAAACATCACAATTAGAGTGGTGCAATCAAAATCCAGAAAACTGCGTTTGCACAAAAAAATCCAGATGTATCAAACCGTGCGTACGCCTGAATCCACGCACATTCCTTTTGTACATCACAATTAACGTGGAACTGAGCGCACGTCAGACACCTCCCCTGACACGCCTGCATTTACATATGTTAAACAGATGCAAATTACTTCCTGCATGTGTGAAGGACATGTTTGTTTGATCCCTGCGCGATCAGAAATGATTTCTAGATTCAGGAAAATAATGAATTTAATATAATATGAGTGAGGAAAAAAATCCTAAGTAAGAATAGTAATAAAATGTGTTTATCACGCAAAGAACGAGTGATTGTGTGTCGGTATTTGTGTGTGCGCGCACCCTGCTTTGGTGCGCAACCGGCTCATCCATCCATTCTGAGTGAAAATATTAACTTTGCGCACGAGTTTATTACCATAATTACTGTAAACACAGAGGAACTTACTTGGATGTTTGGTAGAACATAGATCTTTGTTTATTTAATAGCTGATATGAAGAAACGAGTCTGTGCGCCTCAGTGGAGAGTTTTCATGACATGACGTGATGTTGGAGTCTCCAAACGCTGCGCGCGCCGCAGCCTTTGTGCGCAGTCTGTCTGTGAATCTTTTGCTCTCCTACAAGTTATATATGGTGTACTTTCACGTGTCATTTTGGAGAAATCTACAATAAACGCAGATTATGAAACACCTCCACTGCCGTGTAACACCGGCGAGGGTGCGCGCGCGCTCCAAAGCGCGATGACTCATCCTTTGGAATCATATGGATGAGACCATTCCATTGGACATGAATCGGCTTTGTGTGGACTGGACTGGCACAGCCCCGATCGGTCTGCCAGCTCCCTCTGGAAACTCTGTGGAACCCCAGTTTCTGCACGTGCACACGTGATGCACGGCTCCTGTGTTGCGCTCCAGTGCGCGCAGTGCCAAACTGAAAAAGGATTATTCCTGAAAACGGCTGATAAGCCATATCCTAGATCAGAAAATTATATCTGTTTATAAATAAATGCTCTGCGTGTTACACTATTTATATCCTCCAGTAAGGCTGAATCCGTTCCTGTTAAATGTATTTTTTGCACAACTTTGCGCGTCCTTTATTTAATTGCGTCCATGTGGATGTAATAATTGTTAATCATGTGTGTCTGGTGTGAACAACAATCATTTTCACATCATGAACAGTTAATAATAATAATAATAATAATAATGAATTCAATTTATAACGCACTTTTCATTAATGAAAATCTCAAAGTGCTACAAGGTGCAACAGAATTAAATGTCAATAAAACAAATAATAAAACAATTAAAATCAACAACAGTATCAGCTAAGATCAAAAGTAGAATCATGAGGAGGTAGAGTATGCTCGGTTGAAAAGAAAGGTCTTCAAGCTGCTCTTAAAGTCAACCACAGACTGTGGGGCTTCAGTTTCTCAGAATCACCTGTAAGTGTCGCCAAAGGAACAAAAACCACAGAAACGTGCGTACGCCAGCCCTGGAGCTGGCGTGGGAATGCGCACATTTCCACGTTCAGTTCTGTTTTGATACATACGGAGTTTTGCGTGGATAGTGACGTACGCACGGTTTTTGTGCGTACGCACCGTTGATACATGAGGCCCCTGGTGTGTAACTGCGCCTGCTGCCTTTTGAGTGGGAAAACTGGCCAGCCTGCCACAGCCCCTCTCACCCCGACCCCTTGGCCACCTTCACCTTGGGAACATATTCAGGTCGACATCTGTAGGGAACTTCATGGGGCACCTGCTCACGCCAGCTACCTGCTGGTGGTTCATGATCTTCACTCGAAGTGGCCTGAGGTTTGCCAACTGAGCTCCATCACTGCACACACCATCATAGACTGCCTGGACAACCTGTTTGGACGCTGGGGCCTCCCCAGTGTTGTTACAACAGATAATGGGGCCCAGTTCACCTCAGCAGAGTTCACAGAGTTCCTCACACTACGCTCCATCAGGCACATCAGGACAGCAGTTTATCACCCAGAGAGCAATGGTGGTGTGGAACGACTCAATGAAACTCTCAAAAATGGACTCAGAGCCTGTCTGGAGGAGGGGAGAACCTTCAGCGACGCTCTCAACCAAACCCTCTTGACCATCCGGGCATCCAAGCATCCCACCACAGGAGTTTCACCGGCGATGTTAATGATCGGGCGCGAACTGAAGCAACCCCTGGACTGTCTGAGAGCTGAGCCAGCTCCTGCACGTGGGAGCCCAGAGCTCCAGAGCTCAGGTGAAGGGTTCGCAGGCCCGGATGAAAGAGAGGTTTGATGCCACGCACCGAGTGCAGACCCCCTCACTGGTTGCAGGGGATTGGGTCAGGATCAAACGGCGTCATCGGAGAAATAAACTGAAATCATTCTGGTCAGAGCCACTGCGGGTGTTAAGCAATTGGGGACGGCCACATACAGACTGGACAATGGGAGTCGTTGGCACGCAAATCGTCTGCACAGGGTCATCGCCCCACCAGCATCTGCATCTCCGCTGGCCCCGGCAACGGCGCTGGGTTGGCAGTCTAGGCCAATGACTATTCGGGTGGGGGATACTCCACCAGCTTTGCCCGACTCCACTCAGCAGCCAGCACAGCCCCAGAGACTGAGGGTCCCGCCTGTCTGGCTTGGGGACTATGTGACAGGGTGATTGGGTTACTGAAGAAATGTTAATCTGTGTTTGCAAAGTATTATGCTTTCAGGGGGGAAAATGTTGTGTTCAGAAAACACAGTGTTTAGTGTGTTTGTTGGGCCTGTAATGTTGTGCACTCACTGTTTGTTACGACATGTTACTGTGCCTTTAAGAGATGCTTTACGGCATGGGGTAAATGTGAGGGTGAGGGGAGTTTTGAGTTCAGTAAAGTTTGGTGCGAAGTGACACGGTGTGGTTATTGAGTTCCCGCGGACGCTAGAGAACCCCACTACTGTATGACATAAAAAAGAACCCGTGCACACACGTGTTTGTTTTTTATCGTTGTGAGGACCATGTGTTAACTTCCATTCATTTCTGTACCCTAACCCTACACCCAAACTCAAGTCATACCTTCATTTTAAACCTAATAATTAACCCAAACATGGCATTTAAACATATGAGGACCTGGTTTTGATCCCCCAAAGTATTCCTGACAATTTGATTCGTGTTGGAAAAATAGTCCTAAAAGAGAAACACTCACACATACACACCTGGCACATTTAAGTTTTTATTAACTTTGAGAACATTAAGTTGATTATAACCACTAAAAGTCAAACACATAATGCTGCATAAAATCCTTTTTTTCTTTTTGTAAAGTAAAAGCAGATTTGCTGTCATAACAAAATGCAGTATTGTAGATGTTCACCTTCAAATGGAGCTTTAATAAACTGACTTATTAAAAGCAGTAAGCAGGACCAGTCTGTGAGCAGTAAAAACAAAGCGTACATATTTACACAGTTGAGTTGCGCTTACTTAAAATAATTATCGGTTTAATGTAAAATCAAGTTTCTGTAGGGTTTTGTTACAAAGATATTTGATAAAATGCCTCTCGTTCCTTGATACTTTTAACATTTGCATCTTCATAATTTTAACCATAAAATAATAAACACTGCTAGGATGCCTCTTTTTTATTTATAACTTTTTAATTTGATACATTTATAGTCCAAGACATGACATATTCATCTCTTGCAAGATGCAAAATAATAATTGATTTTCTATCCCTTGCATAAAATGTATTTATGTTAATGTCTAAACGTGTCTTTAATTGAAAATTAGCACGAAAGCTGTCAAAGCTCTTTCTGGGAAACAATATAATATGACATATTGGTAAATGGTAAATGGAGCTTATTTATATAGCGCTTTCCAGCCCCCTGTGAGGAGCCCCAAAGCGCTTTACAATACCAGCCATCCACCCATTCATTCACACATTCATACACCGGTAGTGGTAGCCTGCCCTGCCATATTGTCAACATTTTGATGTAATATAACTACTATATGGCTATAATATATACAATTTCACTTAAAAATAACAAATTTATAGTAAAAAAAAATTGAACAGTACTGTAAAATATGTTGACTCATTGGTTGAAGGTTCATGTTTTTGAGGATAGTAACAATAGCAGAAAACACAAAGATCCCAACAAAGAGACAAGAGTCAAAAAACTAGTTTTCCAGACAAAACAGCAAATGCTACATTGTTCTGACCACAAACCAGTGATTTTTTTTTCTAACCACAAACCAGTGAAATAAACTGTCCTAAGTAAGAGTTTTCAAAGTATCTTTAGAAAATTTTACACATAAAGAATCTTTGTTGCAGATCCTAAAATAATTTAAATTGAAAAATCCCCTTTTTAATATTTCAAATTTTTTTCAAAATGTTATTCATTAAAAAATACAACACAAAACCATATAACAAAGTATATCTAACACATAAATAAAATGAAGGGTAAGAAAAAAACAATCTTATTTTATCTGCCCCCTCTTACAATCTATCAAATTAAACAACAGTCATCTTTAAGTGATTTAACAAAAAAATAAAAAATTCACCTAACTATCGAACTACAAAGCAACATATATAATAGTACTTCATTTATATTTTTGCAATAGTCCAGCTTTGATCATTTTCTTAAATGTAATAATCATTTTAGCATTTTTTCTTCAGTCTCCAAACCATTCCACAATCCAATCCCTTGAATTGAGGTTGACCGACCCTTCAAACTGGTTCTATATTTTGGTTTAACAAATATGTCTGTACCCTTGAGATTAGAACAGCTTTGCCATTTAACAAAATGCATTTGGATATTTTCAGGCAGTTCATTTTTATGAGCTCTATACATAACTAATAGAATATTATGATCCACCAAGTCATGAAACTTCAACAATTCCAGTTGATCAAATAAAGTGTTAGAAGGGTGACAATTATGTTTTCCAGTGATTATTCTAACAGCTCTTTTTGTAGCAAAAAATAGGATTCGTAAATGTTTTACAAGCTTTACCCCAAACAACAATACAATAAATCAATATACAAAATAATGAAAATGAAACATCACAAATTTGAAGAATGAAATAAATAATAATATACAAACCTTTGAGTATATTAATTTGTAAAATGATAAAGATACAGTATATAACCTTGATTTTGAACAACTATGTGTACAGTAGACTATTAATTAGTTTCAACTGTTTAAAAAAAAAGAATGTTACTGTAGTTCTTCTACAATTTTTATTTGTATTTTTGAACCCATCCAGAGGACCTGACTTAACTTTTTTTAGATTTTTCTACCTGGATTATTGAGCATGCATCAGGGTAGCTTTACTGTAGTTTCTGTGAGGCACTTACGGTCATTTATTTTTTGGTAGTTTAACCTTCATGACAGGGAAAAATACTGTTTTATGTCCACTTGAGGGTGGAATAACCTTGACTGAAACCTGAAAAAAGCTCAAACAGCAAACAGTTTTAAAAGTCAGAGGGAGGATTCCTGCGTCACCCGTCGAAAATAGGAGGCTGGTGTGGCTTTAAAGCTTCGAAAACACTTTCAAAACCCTTTATGTCACTGAAAAATTGTGCTGCAACTGTCTGCCCCATTGTTGTGAATGCAAATAGATGAGTTTCAGTATGTATGCATGTTTACACCTGTGACTTATCTGTTTGTGCTCATATATCTCCTCAAAGGTGATCAAAAACTCTGCAGGCCTTCTAACAAATGTTCACCTTCAGATGAAACGGTATAGCTCTCTGAATTATAATCATTATGCAACAGTTACAGCTCCAGTTTGTGAGGTGCAGGGCTCATGTGTGGGAGATGTATAGGTAAGTGTTGCTGATGCTCCAGTTGGGGGGGAAGTCCTGCACTGCATGGCTCTTGATGTGTCTCTGCATGGCGACCAGGCTGCTGCAGAACTCCAGGCACACGGTGCACTGGTAGGGTGCAGCCCCGCCGTGCGTCCGGAGGTGCTTGATCATGGCTGAGTAGTCCCGCGAGCGTTGACCACAGAGTCGACACTCGAACGGTTTCTCTCCTTGAAGCGAAAAGGAGACACAGGAAGGAAGACATTAACAAGTGCAAAGGCCTGTAGTCACAAGAAAGGTTGTTTTTTTACTACTATTGTATCATTTGATCAAATTATTGACTTTTTATTTTATTTTCAGTCAATAAATTGGTTGCATTACCACTGATTTAATATTACCCGTGTGACATTCCTCTTTTGTTCCAGAGATAAATTATATAATTGAGTGAAATCACAAACATGGGGATCATTATATGCAAATCATCAAGATCTGCCTGAATCTACCTATGTTCAAAATAGTCAGCTTGTTTTTTTTTATTTTATTATAGGTCAGTGTAAAAAATAAAAAAAAGGGTCTAATCTTTCTACACGTTGCTAAAAGGTTTTATCATAATGAAAATTAACAAACAGGATTCAACAGAAAGTCTTAAAAATAATGACTTGAGCATTTGTCTGATTGACTGTTATAGTAAAAAATGTCAAATGTAATCAACATAACTTCAGATAAATAAAAAAATTGATTCAGTTTTGGTGGTGTTCAAACGTTAACCCACAAAAAAAAAAAAGTTTTCTTGTGTCCTTTACCATGTTCTAAATTGTATTTTGACATTTCGCAGTACAGCCCTTTGATGACTGGCTGTAAATGTTTATATTAATAATGACATTATTTCAAGATAAGACAGTTAAAAAGGAACATATGCTTGAAAAAAAAAATAGTAGCATTGTTGCAGAAGATGTAGTTTTTTTAGGAGTCTTGATGCTCACTGTTGATTGATATTTCTTCCACCTCATGAAAGATTCAAAACTGACAGTTTTAGTCTTTTTCTTCACCTTATTAAAATGAGTGGAAAACAGTTAGCTGCCTGGAATAGGGTTGAGAACAAAAAATGTTTTGGTTTGGAAAAATAATAATAATAATACAGTAATAATAATGAATTTAATTTATAACGCACTTTTCATTAATGAAAATCTCAAAGTGCTACAAAGTGCAACAGAATTAAATGTCAATAAAACAAATAATAAAACAAGTAAAATCAATAACAGTATCAACTAAGATCAAAGTAGAATCATGAGGAGGCAGAGTATGCTCGGTTAAAAAGAAAGGTCTTCAAGCCGCTCTTAAAGTCAACCAGTGACTGTGGGGCTCTCAGGCAGTCAGGAAGAGAGTTCCACAGGCGGGGGGCAGCCACACTGAAAGCCCGGTCTCCCATGGTCCTTAATTTGGTTCTCGGAATGTGAAGGAGATTTGTTCTGTGACCGCAGAGACCGGGTGGATGAATATGGAATAAGAATGTCCTTTAGATAATCTGGTGAAGTTCTGTGTAAGCATTGATGTGTAGTGAGAGCAGTTTTGTACTGAATGTACTGTACTGTAAAAAGTACAACTCTTACGCAAACAAAAGCCCCACTGAGGCGGGTAATGCCCAAATAATGTGGCAGGATGCCCTGCGGGCATTGAATGCACCACACTAGTGCAGGGAGGTGATTGGTGGGTCTGGGGCTGGCTTTCTGTATAAAAAAGGGCCAGCCTCCAGGGTTGACACACGTCGTCCGCCTTCCGGGGTAGACCTCGCGTCTGCTGGCTGCGTCACGCGCTAGCGTTGATTGTGCGCTTGGGGTTGCAACGATCTATTGTTCTCGCGACCACCGTTACAAGCTTCTTGTGTCCCTCTCTTGCTAGAGGTGGAACTTGGTGGTGAGTAAGTGCCAGTGTATCTTTCTGTTTTATACTTTTTAGATTTTAATGCTGAATATTTATTGTTTTAGTCCCTGCTGTTTGTCCTTGGCTGTCTGTTTGCTGCTGTCCGGATGGTCCCGACTGGTCTCTGCCTCCATCTGGGTCGTCCATTGACTGCCGACTGGTCCTTTGTTGGTGCCCGCTGTCTGGACGGCGTGGGGCGGGCTGCGTCACACGTCCTGTGGGCTGAAAAGGGCAGACTGATGTCCAGCTCAACTAATTGAACAGGCGTCGGCTGGAGTGGCGTCTCTTCCGGGGCGACGGATCATACCAGGGTGGACTTTGGACTCTCATGTGATTGATAGAGGATCCCTCCAGGCGGTGACAGTAATCCTGGTTTGGTGTGTGTGTGTGTGTGTGTGTGTGTTTTTCTTTCCTGTTTCTGTAGAACATTTTCTTGAATTGCACTTTTTATTGAATTGAGCTAGAACTTCCTTTTAAAACTGTAAATATTTTAAACTTAGCAGTATTTAATTAAACAATTGTGCAATTTAACTGGCGTCAGTGTGTGAACTTGTCTCAAGCCTCCTCTGCAACGGGCCTGCGTTTTGTACTCTTTTATACTGTGTGGCTAACGGGACCATGCTGTCAACAGAACCACTCTGCTAATAGCACCATGATGCTGTAGATGTAATTCACATTTCACCTTTTCACTTGTGGCGCCTTGTATTTGCATTTTTGTTGCATGCTTTGGTATTTCTTGTTGGTTTTTTTGCAAGTCGAAACAATTCTTCTCGTCCTGAGCATTTCATTGCTTTGTTGACCTTGCGTTAATTCTGCACATGACTAAACCCAACCAAACCTACCTTTTGACTCAATGGGCTTAAAAATGCTGTACTTTTTAGCATCATCACAAGTAGCAAAGTGGACGTTCTGAACAATTCACCGTCACTGGACACAAACTTACCGGTGTGGACGCGGTGATGCGTATCTAGTTGATGTTTAAGGCTGAACTTCTTGGGACAGTGTTTGCACTGGTATGGTTTCTCTCCCCTGTGGTCCCCTCTGGTCTCTGTTTCGTGTTGCACAGCGTGTTTTCCACAGAACTGACATCCAGCACAGCTTTTACCTGCTGCAAAAACAAGACGGTCGTTGACTGAAGGTGTGAACGCATTGGTCAACGGTAAAAATGACTGATAAATCTATGCAGCGTTTCCATTTATGAAACAGGATGCATGTTACTTCACGTTTCTGTGAAAATAAATAGATTGCTGCTGACTTTTGACTTTTTATATGACGTTGACTTTTGAAAAAATAAAATTGGCAGGCTACCAAATTATTTATTTTAAAGCAGATACTAATTGATAAATGGGTTTGAGGTTGAACAGGAAAAAAAGGCAAATAATTTGATAAGGATTAAATGGGTAACGTTGTGCTAAAGTGGCAGCTTTGTGTTTTAGACGTTTTGCGTGAGGAAAACCATTTGATATCTTCTTCAGCTTCATGAACATGCGTTTCCCCTATCCTCTGACATGTTTTAGACTGAAATGTTTCATTAATAGTTGAAACGATTCAAACTTCTGGACCATGTGATTGTGACAGAGTGGTTTTTATGCAATCCTGATGCAACAATTGGCCATACTGACCTGAGTAAAATACAATGCAGAAGCTTTATGGAGTGCAATAAAAAGACATTATGATGGCATGTATGAGCACCAAGAGTATTTTAATTTAGCGCTCTGTTGCATGACAAAAGATTTGATGTTTGTAAAGCCACTTTTCCAGTCAGCTCGCACATGTGTCTCCTTGATATTGACAAAGGTGTAATTTTGAGGTTAAGGTGTATATTGCAAAAGTTTTCACCACCCCAGTGCTTTTAGGGTGTCTTGAGAGAAAACGTGTCCTTCATAGTAGCCTACAGACAGGATGCTGAAATACACAGCGAGTGTAGTGGAGGAGGGGGAGGCAGGAGACAATAAACCACAAGAATTGAACACTTACCACTCTAAACGCAACATGCTGCATGTTGTCTGTGTGTTTCCTGTCCAATGCATTGCTTCACTTCTCACTTTGAAAATATCCCCAACATTTTACACCTTATCAAAACCCAATGTGGAGGGTATTTTATTCAAAAAGCAAAGACAGGAACACGCTTTTCTTAAGCACGGTTTTCTCACCTCTTTGAAATGTTGAAATAACTTTCCACTGAGCAGAGGATATCCAGCCTCAGATAGTGTTAATCAGTCTGATCGTACAGTTAAACGTGCAGATATTCAGGCGCATGACTGATCACAAATCCTGTTTGCGTTGCTTCACTTTGGTCACTGTTTGTATCATTCATCGCAACATATGTTCAACTCTTTTGGAATGGGACAAACCACTCTTCCACTGCAGTACGTACTGTACTGTGTCTGTTTAGTTGTATCTTGTAACCACACTACTGCTCCTATTGCACCATGCACTCAAAACCACAACTCGCTTCATCACTTTCCATTACGTAGCCACGTCGCTGGAGCCTGCCAAGGTTAAGGGTCACGACAAAAACGTCTTGTTCAATCCACCAGATATTTTTTTTACATGCAGTAATCAAAACCACAGGTGGTCTTGTAGTAGCAACAATCTGCTCAGTGTGCTGCTTTAGTTGACAGTTTTCCCTTCACTTTAAAAAAATATATTTTATCATTACCTGGGGATGCTGACTCCTGCAGCATCAGATCGCTGTGGAGTCTTGTGCTGCAGTGCTGGCAGTTTTCGACTCTTTCAGAGATGTTTGGCACTTCTGAATATCTGTAAGAAGCATTTTTTTAAATTTAACAGTCGCAAAATTATAATTGCTTGTATTGCAGTCTGAAAACAAAATAAGAAACATATATGTTAACTGACACAAGCCAAACCTATAAATTTTACACAGAAAGTTTGCTATTTATGCTTCTTTCCTCTTTAACTCCAACCAAAAGCATCTACAAAACATTCCTTGTGGTATAGTTAACCTATTTGTCATGAAATGTTCTAGTAGAGGAAACAGAGAGCGGGGGATATACCAGTGAAAAGCTGTTTTTTCCTTAATGTTTTGAAGAACACTTTGTGGTGCAGACGCCCAGTCAAAACACTAAAGATGTTTTTGTGGGTGGAAAATCTTAAATTTGGCAAAAGAAGAAGAGATTTAGGGGACTCCCCTCGACTCACAGATTGGTTTTAAGATGCGAAAGACTCGAAAGAGTCGGTTAACTCCAATGAAGAAATTATTACCGGCAGATAGTCACAATTAAAATTTATAATTTAGTTTAAACTTTAAACGATGGCGGTGACAGATTGTGAAGTACAGGAGAAGAATATCAATTCCTGGAATCAATAACAAATTAACACATCGCCCACTACTTTCCATGCAAAAGATTTAAATTACAAATGTAAAATCTTTCTATCAAATTGTCGAGTTGGTCAAATCTTAAAAATAACTTTTTGCGGGACTTCGCACAACGTTGTAAAATTTTGCGTGATCTGTTAACAGTCAGAAAATGCATTATTCACGGGTACAACCACACCGAATTCAGGCTCAATATCTGTATAATTAATTGATTTATAGTAATTTTTCAGTTTGCAATTGACAACCATATTGAATCATGATGACTAAAAATAAATTAGCTGTAGATGCACATCCAGTTATTAATCTCTGACAGTTTCAATAAAATACACCTAATCCAGGGCTATTCAACTGGTGGCCCAGGGGCCAAATCGGGCTGAGCTTAGTTCGGCCCAACAATTTCATTTTGGAATAAAACTACATTTTAAACCATAAAACAAACTTACTTAATGTCAATAACTGCTGGATGTCTGGTCCCTGCGCTATTGGCTTTCAGTAAATGTGCCCCCCTCCCCCTGAGCATTTTAATTGAATAGCCTAGATCTAATAGTTCTAAAGATATTTTGCAGACAGGCAGACAAACAAACAGGCCATTTCATGATAGGTGGCCTTTCATGTTGGCACTTTAAAATAGAATAATATATACTATTATAATATTTATGGAAACTTAATGTTAGATTGAAACAACATAAACCAAACTGTAAATCTGTTTATTTGAGGTGTTGAAACCTGGAGTAAATTTTCTTTAAAAAAATAGAAAAACCTGTCTAAGTTGAACTGGTAGCAAAGGGTTAACAGTTGAAACCGACCGGTAACCGAGCAGGAAAGTGCAGTAGGCTCAATCACACACACATCTACCCAAGCAGCAGTGAGTCAGGTACAAATAGCTGTCGCAAAGGAACAACTGAGCAAGCTAGGGAGTTCTAAATGACTCTGCAGTGGGAAAATCATGGGAGACAAGAAGTGAGATAAAAAAAAAAAAAATTAAGTCAGTT
>JBBPBX010006380.1:30808-68699 GCA_038048925.1 Garcialebias charrua
TGTTCAAACTTACACAGATTTTCTATGCATATTAAAATGTTTAAAAAGTACAACTGATATTTATTGAACTTAGCAGGAATTTTCTTTTTTAATCACAGCGGTGTGTTTTCAGGCTGGAACGTTTGCCTGATACTGTGTAAATGCACTCATTTATGTGACAGCTTTGATATTCACTGAGCGCAGACACACTCTAAAGCCACAAAGCCCTAACAGTGTATGAAACCATGACTAATGACTGTACAATCGAAAAAGCAGGAGTAAAGTTCAAACGTCAATAACAATAAGACTGTATTTAGGTGTGATAAACATCAAATGCAAGTATGTGCAGCAGTGTAATATGCAGGGCTTAAAGATCTCCGGCACCCAGCCGGATTTCCGGCTTTTGACCAAACTGTAAAAAAAAAAAATAAAACTGCTCGCGCGGCTTCACAGGAGTAGGTAGGAGTCCGTTCATGTGTGCGCGCGTGTGTTTTTGAAGCGTGCAGCGAATCAAAGCCCCCCCTCCCCCACCCACACACAGCCAATGTTCCCTCGCTGCCCGGACATTCTCTGCGCACAATAAAATCTTTGCGCACATCCAAATTCACAGCCTGCCGGTCGCCTCAACTTAAAATGATCGATGGACAGCGATTACATCCAATCACATTGAAGCTCACGTTGTTTTGACCAATCAAAATCCGGAAGGCGGGTCTTACAAGCAAGCAGTTTGTCTGCAGCTTCAGTCAGATCATGCAGAAGTCACGGAGTTTGTCACACCGGGCAGGTACGTGGGTCAATTAGTGTTAAAACTACAGATTTTAAATCTCGTTGTTAGGTCAAGTAAAATCAGAGGTATGATAAATAATCCACACCACGTCTTTTATCTGAATAAAGTCAAATATCAACCGCGAGAAGCTGCACACTCGCACACACATGCACATACACACCGCTGAACACAAACTGTAAACAATCCCCGTCCTTTCTGAAGGAGGAAGTTATTTGTCAAGCACCAAATCTGTAGGAAAAATAAGAAAAAGATGCAGAAGCTGAACGGAGGTCAGTGCACGATAAAGTCACGTGATAAAGTCAGTGAGAGCGGGGTGATGAAGAGGAAGATCGTTAGAAGAGGAAGAGCAGAACCAGGCCAGGTGTGCAGAGGAGCAGGGCAGAACCAAGCATCAGTTCCTGAGCTCTGCAGATGTTGACCCAGGGACCAAGGAGGAAAATACACTTTTTAAAAACTTACAGTAAAATAAATATTTTGTCAATAAAAAAATAATACAGTAATGTGGAGATTTTAAACAAAAACCCTACAAGCATTAAAATAAAAATCATCTAAATTAGATACTGTATATTTATTAAAAGTGTAATACTGTCCTGAGTTTTTGCATAGTAGTTTTTGCATAGTATTAGTATGAAAGTATGAAAAGTTACACCAACACTAAAACACTAAACATTTAATAAACATAAGCATAAAATGAAATAATAAAAATTATTCATTCAGCTGGGAGTTGCAAAATCACTTATATTGAAAGCAAACTCATGGAAGTTGCTGCTGTAATCTGATTGTTTTAATAAGCCATGTAACTTTCTATGATCCCAGATTTATAACAGGTGTGTGGATAGTGCGCACATCCTGTTGCTCATAGTGGTCCTCTGTGTGCTCAGAGAGCTTGTGTGTATGCTCAGACACATGAAAAATTAGAGGGAACATTGCACACAGCTGAACATAAACAATCCCCCTCCCCCCCTCCTTTCTGACGGAGGCTTTCTAAACTAATTATTGAATCAAGTTACTTACTGGTATGTAGGTAAACATAGATGTTTAACCCTTTAAAATACACCAGAATACAGGAAATGGCATCTACTTTATTCCAAATTTTCTGGGGGAGGACCCCCAGACCCCCCCATGCTTCTGATGCCATACTGGTAAGACATTTTCCATCAGAGTTTTAACAGTCTGTGCTCACAAACATTTTCACTGCACAGAAACATCTGTGTGTTAATGCTGGAGATGACTCCAGCTTGCTGGGAGTCCTAACACCAGCTCTGTGGAACTTCCCTTTAGATTGTGATACAGTATTGAGTATTCTAAATTTATTGCAGATGAATTCACTGAACTGTGTCTGTTCAATGTGGCGTTGAGTCTTTTTTTGAGTTGTTTTTGCTGCAGGGCAGTTCTCTGGGGCACATATTTTTACATTAAGTTCAGATACATTGAAACCTCATGTAAGTCATTGTTACTTGAAGCTGAATTGTTTAAAAACAGTTAATTGCACTTTTCAGAGAGCATTTTTAATAAACGTTGGCAAAATGTTACGATTTTATTTTATCAACAACACAAAAAAGTTTCAGGCTCAGGATTTTTTTTCACTTTAAGCCCTGAATATGTAAATATGTCAATTTGCTAGACAGATAATTGGAATTTGACATCTAAAATGGAGAATGCATGAATAAAAACGCTCTAGCTGAGAGAATCTACGGTTTGAATGGTTGTTGTTTCACACAGGTTAATGTATATGATGGACATTTCTAATAAAATAATATTAAGATGTAAAAAAAAAAACAGGCATATTTACAGATTTTTAGCTCCACTGGGGGAAAAAAATAAAATAAAAACTTTTTTGATCATCTATTGGTTTGAGCATGAATGCAAATTTGATATACATAAAATTTTTGTCATAAGTACAAGAATAAAAAAAAACTTAACAGATTTCTAAATTTCTCACTAGTGCTATTGTTGTTTATATGATTTAAATTTTTACAGTGATATAATAAAAAAAAAAATCTCAGTTACTCCATTTGAATCTATAACTTGCAGAAGTCTTTCTAAAATTTGCAATATATTTATAAAGCCTATTTGGCAACAAACTATTTACTGAGGGCATGGAGAAGTGAAAGTAACAGAAGTGCAACTCGGTTTGCTGTACATACTGTACAGTGTACGGCAAGCCTGAGGTTTCATCAAGTGAAATTTTTTTTTAATCAATTTTTTTATTTTATCATTTTTTAATCAATGGCACCTTCAAGAGGTGCCATTGATTAAAAAACAAGGGGAAAAAGCACCATAATGTGCTAAAAAATTATAATTTGGAATAACTAGATTTTTATTTCGCGTTGACGTAATCCTGCAAGTCACTACATTTGTCAATAAGCACTTGTCATTGGTCTACATGATTATAAAACATGCCGAAGAGGGATTTTTTTTACCATGACATTTGCAGCAATGATCAATATGTTCATAAAATGTTAAACAAATATAATGTTGTGTAAATTTTTTATTGAGATGAACAGAAATATGCCAGCTAGTCGTGCATATATCACATATAAAAGCACATCATTGGCGTACAGTACGTGATTAAAAGTGAACCATTAAGCTTTTTTCCCCCCACTACGACATCATCAATATTGCATATTTTGCATAACTTGACTTAAAATTGGAGTGTTTAGTTACAACACTATGCTAATGCTATGTAATGTTACATCATTACATTTGTTTCTACATATAAATATGCTAATGAGAAATTAAAATAATCAAATAACTTTTACCCTTTCTACCTTTTGAAGATGGTCATAAATAAATGTGACAATAAAACAACAGAAACAAATAATAATGATGATATAATAATACAATGTAATTGGTAAATTGCCTTAATTATTGTGAATTTTTAAGTTAATTAGTATGGTGTTAGAATAAAAAAAAGTTCTAAGGATTTCTACATTTGTTGCACAAACCAATAACAACTTTTCCCAATAATCCCCAACACCTTTGACCTTGTTGAATTACTTTTGAATTCTTAGAAATCGTTTCAGTTTTATTTGGTAATATCTTCCAATTGCTATATCTTGCACCAACTCAAATTCTACTTTATTGTTTACATTAGATTTTTTATTTCACTGACTGCAGCGATTGGTTCTCATTTCATTGTGGTACAGCCCACTCCCCCTGGCTTCAAAAGGGAACAAGTGGGTTTAGAAAATGGAAATTACGTTTTAAAGTATTGCCAGCAAATGTTCTGACTATTGACTGTAGGCCTTTGAATGGAAAACTGCCCCAAATGACTTTGCTTTATTAAGTTTTGCTTCTTGGTTAGCAAGTTCAAACATTTTCAATGTGTTTGATTTTGCAAGAAGCCGGGCATGTGCAACCTTCAACCCCCTCCTTGCTGCTGTTCAAATCAACAGTGCTCTCTTGCAGAATTTTGCATAGATTGTTGGTGTGTGAGCTTCATTCATTCAGCAGAATCTAATTGCTCACAAAGGGGAAAATGTAGCATGCATATGTGAGATTTACACATCCTTTGACAAACAGGACATGAACGTACAGTTGCAGCTCACGTTGTCAAAGAGTGAAGTTACAGGAGAGAATTGAAAGACTCTGTGGGCTACAGAGAAGCACAGCAGCAGACTGCTAGTTTATTTTTTATTATTTTTTATAGGATACCAAAATGAGCAAAGATGATCAGAGTTAACAAGTATCTGCATAGGTTTCAGGTCTTAGAAGCTAAAGAAGCTGCATGAATGAGACACTTACCAGGTGGTTAGTGATATTGTCCCTGGAGAGCGATGAGCTGCCTACATCGTGACTTGTGAAGTGACTTGTCTGTCGGGGCACTGGTTAGGCTGTGGGACAAGGTGGTTTCCTCTCTGTCTCTGCAATCCCTCCTCTTCAAGTCTCTTATTGGTGCATTGATCACAATGTTAAATGGCCTGTTTATCATAAGGAGACAGTTTCTCCAAAGTGAACTAAAATGTATTTTAAATGTGTTTTTATTTAGGTTTTATTTGTCATTCACTTCTCTTTGCATGAATATTGTTCATCATGAGCTCAACCTATAATCATGCATTTCAACTGAGAAACCTAAAAAACAACAACAATGGGGACAGCGGTTGGATATTTGTGTATCTGTCTGATTTTGTACACTGCAGGCTCACCCCTCTAGCATCATTTGCTGGTCACTACGTTATTAGAGTGTTCTGTGCTGAGACAAAACCCACTTGAAAGTGGCAGGAAACCTGCAGACCAGAGCCCAGTGGTAGTGACATGCAGCAAGGGCTAAAGGCTTCACTGAAACCGGCACTCCTTAAATAGAGATATCTACTTTTCCTTTTTGACAGATATGTCAGATGTTGGTGTGACAGCCTGTAAAAATAGGTCAACTGTAGAGGCATGGTCAATTTATCAGGCCTCAGTGGTTGGCTAGTTCTACATTATGGTTCTTTATAGTTTGTATAAAACTGTGGTGTTCTGTTTATTATTGATAGCTGTCATATTTATATTTGTTTCTCAGCAGGGTTCTTGTTGCATTTTCGTTTTCTACGTTCATCGTCCACTTTGAAAGCATCTTTGTCGTCTTTATTTATGTATATGTGCACTATGAGTCTTAAAATGTCAGATATTGAAATTAGGGTTCTGTGGAAAGAATATGAAAAAAGAAAAAGCATCTTACTTGCAGATAGCTTTTTTGAATAGCATCAGTTAGAAAAAAATCTATGGTAATAGTGTATGAAAGGATGAGTTAACTTCTAATCCAGGTGAGTCCAAGAACTAAGTGGATCACTGCAGCTCTATGACTTCATTTTCAAAAATGTCATACCAGTTCATGTAAAAGAGGTTTCGTAAAACATTACATTATTTTGTTTTGCATTTACGGTACATAGTTATTTACTTAAACTATTTTGTTATTTTTGTTGGATAAAATATCCTTTCATTATCTACTTACTTTAAAAAGAGCCACACACGAAGACAGGAGAAGATTTTTAACCCAGTTTACTTGCAAGGACAGACGGTCAAAAAACAGGCTTATACAGATGTTTCAAAGTTACATGCTCAAAGCCCCATCATGAGAATCTGTAATTGGCTGTGTACAGGAAGTGTTTTTTGTACACACTAATCAGCACAATGACCTCAACCTCTTAGCATTATCAAACCTGCTCTTCTCTGGGACAGAGAAATAACTCTCTGACCTCGCACGTTCAACATTAATTTAAGATTGGCAGGGATAATAAACATCCATAATATTTTACTTAAATTCCCCTGACATTTTTGAAAGAGCAAAACACAGCATCAGCAGCTAGCTGTAGCACCTTCAGGCCAGCCTGACCTGATTGTTATCATTTTTGTCTGGAATAACAGTGTGCTAGCAAATTGACACCAGTGCAAAAGTTTTGACGGTGGCATTTACAATACCGGCTATGACATTTTAACGATTGTACCTGTTTTAAGATGCCAATAATTCTCTTTAAAACTAGTCTATCTTGGAAATAAATGATCAGATAATACCAGCTAGTCTAAGGTCTAATCCCAGTAAATTCCTTGTGGTTCATGTTATGGTTCCCAGCTCAGGACTGAGGAGTGTAGAACCCAAGTGCAAGCAGGACTCGAGAGGCAGAACGTAAAAAGCTGTCTTTTTAATGAACAACAAAATATGGCTGATGGTACAGCAACTTACCGTACATGATCAGGAGCAGACTTGAACAGAACTAGGAAGCAGGACTATGAAGGAACCCCAAGGACAGGACTCACAGAGGAACTTAAATACACAGACAGGGCATGAGACACAGGTGGAAATAATTGACTAATTCATTCAACCTTTATTTAGTCAAGGTTGGATTGGAGCATAACACTAGGGGAGTAATCATTAATACAGACTAGAGCCGGGGAACTAACTAAAACATGTAACATAAATAAACTATAACATGTAATATGAATAACTAAACTGGAGCAGGGAACATGAATAAACTAAAACATGCAAGACTAGGAATAACAACTAAACTGGAGCAAGGCAGATAATTAAACTAAACATTTAAAGGTGCTGTCTGCAGTTTCTGGAATATGCTGGCACTTAGAACATTTTTGAACAGAGACACGTTTATGGTCCCTCCTCACTCAGAGCCATATATGACTCAGCTCCACCTTGCTCGCGCTACAGCCTGGAATGCTCCGCCTCCACTACGTCCCGTCCCAGCCGCTGCAAAGTTCTGTGATTATATGTTAATAAAACGTTCTAAAAAACAAAATAAAAACATGGAGCATTGGTCTAGCAAAACAAAAACACCCTGAAATCTGCAGAGCTTCACGCAGCCACGTTGGACATGATTTAATTCGCTTGTGACTTCCTCATTTCTGTCAGTAGAGGTCTGGAGGAAGAAGCGATCACTTGACTTTTGGCAAAAAAACAAAAGAAAAGTCCAGAGCAGGGATGAAGAAGGGGGATTTAATACATTTGTGTCACTTACAAAACAGTTTTGCATCGCTTTGCAATTATTTCAATGAGAACCTGCGCGGCCACTGCGGCTCGCTGCGGGCTGACAGGCGGGGGTTGGCATGGGTTAGGAGCGTGAGAAGTTAGAAGCTCTGTTTTTATTGGCTGGTTATAAACTCTGTTTTTATTGGCTGGTTAACCGCGGGGCGCTTTGGTTTTTATAAATGCTTTTATTACCACCGGGAGATGCCAGAGGACTATAGTTTTTTTCAGAGATTGCCTGTCAAACATCAATCTATCAGGAGATAGTGGCAGAGTGAAGAAATATGTTTAAAAAATAAGTTACATACTTAAGCTTTAAAGACTTGGAGCAGGGCTGAATTAAATACAAGCTGACACTAATAAATACAGACCAGGGGCCTCATGTATCAACCGTGCGTGCGCACAAAAACCTTGCTTACGTCACTTTCCACGCAAAAGCCCGTATGTATCAAAACTGAACTGAACGTGAATATATGCGCATCCAGGTACATATCCACGCAAGCTCCCGAGCAGGCGTACGCACGTTTCTGTGGTTCTTGTTCCTTTGGCGACACTTACAGGTGTTTCAGAGAAACTGAAGCCCCACAGTCTGTGGTTGACTTTAAGAGCGGCTTGAAGACCTTTCTTTTCAACCGAGCATACTCTTCCTCCTCATGATTCTACTTTTGATCTGAGTTGATACTGTTGTTGATTTTAATTGTTTTATTATTTGTCTTATTGACATTCAAATATGTTGCACCTTGTAGCACTTTGAGATTTCCATTAATGAAAAGTGCGTTATAAATTGAATTCATTATTATTATTATTATTATTATTATTATTATTATTAACAGTTCAAGATGTGAAAATGATTAATATTCCCTCCAAACACACGATTAACAAGTATTACATCCACATGACGCAGTGAAATAAAGGACGCGCAACGTTGTGCCAAAAATAAATTTAACAGGAACGGATTCATTCAGCCTTACTGGAGGTTATAATAAATAGTGTAACACGCAGAGCATTTATTTAGAAACAGATATAGTTTTCCGATCTAGGATATGGCTTATCAGCCGTTTTCAGAAATAATAATTTTCCAGTTTGGCACTACTGCTGCGCTCTGGGGAGCCGTGCATCACGCGTGCATACAGAAGCAGCGGTCAAACTGTTCCACAGAGGGAGCTGCAGGTCGATCGGGACTGTGCAGTCCAGTCCACACAAAGCCGGATCATGTCCAATGGAATGTCTCATCCATATGATTCCAAAGGCTGAGTGGTCGCGCTTGGAGCGCGCGCGCACCCTCACCGGTGTCGACACGGCAGCTGGAGGTGTTTCATTATCTGCGTTTATTGTAGATTTCTCCAAAATGACACGTGAAAGTACACCTTATATAACTTGTAGGAGAGCAAAAGCTTCACAGACAGACTGCGCACAGGGCTGCGGGGCGCGCGCTGCGTCTGGAGACTCCAACATCATGTCATGAAAAGTCTCCACCAAGACGCACAGACTCGTTTCTTCACATCATCTACATAAACAAAGATCTATGTTCTAGCAAACATCCAAGTAAGTTCCTCTGTGTTTACAGTAATAATGGTAATAAACTCGTGCGCAAAGTTAATATTTCCACACAGAATGAATGAATGAGCCGGTTCGCGCACCACAGCAGGGTGCGCGCGCACACAAATACCGACAATCACTCGTTCTTTGCATGATGAACACATTTTATTACTATTCTTACTTAGGATGTTTGTCCTCACTCATATTATATTGAATTCATTATTTTCCCGAATCTAGAAATCATTTCTGATCGCGCAGGGATCAAACAAACATGTCCTTCACACATGCAGGAAGTAATTTGCATCTGTTTAACATATGTAAATGTAGGCGTGTCAGGGGAGGTGTCTCACGTGCGCTCAGTTCCACGTCAATTGTGATGTACAAAAGGAATGTGCGTGGATTCAGGTGTACGCACAGTTTGATAGATCTGGATCTTTTTGTGCGTAGACACTTCTGGATTTCACCGTACGTCACTTTTCAGTAGGAAATCCACGCAGGTTTTTGATACATGAGGCCCCAGGGCCGGTGAACTGACTAAGACATGTAACATGAATAATAACCAAACTGGAGCAGGACAGAAACTAAACTAAACATGTCAGACTTGGAGCAGGGCTGGATTAAACACAAGCTGAGACACAAGCAGGGAACACTGAGACACCAGACAACAACATAACATAACCTTCCTCTCAAGGGACGGCTCCTGACGTCCCCTAAGACAGCGGGTTCGGATGTTGTCAGTCCATAGAATGGGCGTCATCAACTGTTATCATCCCCATTCGTAGCAGAGAATAGGTAACCTACTACCTACTACTACTACTAGCATGTTTAACATAACGTTATCAGCGTTATAATCGCTATGAGTTAGCAGCGTGTTTCTGTCAACCCGGAAGTGTAGCGTTTTTGTTTTTTTCAGCTTATGTGACAGTTTTCCTCAACCTAACCTTAAACCTGACCCAGAGGACCAACCCTAAACCTAACCCAGTTATCCTTGTGCCTAAACCTAACCAAGACCCTAAACCTAACCCAAGACACTTTACTCGAAAGTTTAACACTTTGCTAAAGACGGAGCCTGCTGTCATCGCTTGTAACGGTGATAACGTACCTTTAAACCTACTAGTAGGTACTGTAGGGGCATGCTGAGCAATAGGAATGGGGGTGATAATAAATGATAGGGGCCATTTAATGGACTGATGACATCTGAAGCGGGTGCCTAAGACCACCATGCACACAACACAGAACAGGTGGGAAGAATGGGGGAAACACAAGGGCCAAAACCAAAAACCGATAGGATGAGGCCTAGGAACTAAACACAAGGACCAAAAACAAGTAACTCATGGAAGCATAACACAGGAAACTCGAGAAGGTCAGGCGGGCGTCCAGGAGACCATCCATCACGAGAGACCAGATAAGGTGGGTGGCCAGGAGACTGTCCATCACGAGGGACCAGGTCAGGTGGGCATCCAGGAGACCGTCCATCACGTTAGACCAGATCAGATGGATGGCCAGGAGACCATCCATCACGAGGGACCAGGTCAGGGGGCGAGCGAAGGGTTGTCTGCAGTTGTCGAGTAGGCGGTTGAAGACGAGCCCCCAGGAGAAGTAGACGGTGAGGAGTCATCGTCGGTAGAGTCTTTGATGGTCGACGCGAAGACCCCATGACAGTAGATGGCAGGGGGGAACCTCCTGGGGCCCTCTTGGAACAGCAGACGTGAAGGGCTCCATCCAGGGACCCCTCGGAGCAGGAAACATGGGAGACGTCCTCCAGGACCCTCCCGGAACAGGAAACTTGAGGGGATCCCCCCTGGGACCCCTCAGGACAGGAAACCTGAGGGGCTCCCTCCTGGGACCCCTCGGAACAGGAAACCTGAGTGGCTCCCTCCTGGGACCCCTCGGAACAGGAAACCTAAGGGGCTCCCTCCTGGGACCCCTCGTAACAGGAAACCTGGAGCTTCCTCCTGGGACCCCTCGGAACAGGAAACTTGAGGGGCACCATCCTGGGACCCTTCGGAACAGGAAACCTGAGAGGCTCCCTCCTGGGACCCCTCAGAACAGGACACTTGAAGGGCTCCCTCCTGGGACCCCTCAGAACAGGAAACTTGATGGGCTCCCTCCTGGGACCCCTCAGAACAGGACACTTGAAGGGCTCCCCCCTGGGACCCCTCGGAACAGGAAACTTAAGGGGCACCCTCCTGGGACCCCTCGGAACAGGAAACTTGATGGGCACCCTCCTGGGACCCCTCGGAACAGGACACTGGAGGGGGCTTCCTCCTGTGACTACTCGGAACAGGAAACTGGAGGGGCTCCCTCTTGGGACCCCTTGGAATAGGAAACTAGGAAGGCGCCCTCTAGAGACGCCGAAGACGTGGCACCTTCTAGAGATGCATAGGATTCCGGAGGCACTGGGGACACTAAAGGGACTTGGGACACTGGAGACACTAAAGGGACTTGGGACACTGGGGACAGTAAAGGGACTTGGGACACTGGGGACGTTAAAGGGACTTGGGACACTGGGGATGCTAAAGGGACTTGGGACACTAGGGTCGCTAAAGGCACTTGGGACACTAGGGACGCTAAAGGGACTTGGGACACTAGGGACACTAAAGGGACTTGGAACACTGGGGATGCTAAATACACTTGGGACGCTAAGGAGCCTTGGGACACTGTGGACTTAGAGGACAAAAGAGACAATGGAGACATACACACTGGAGACATGGCAGGTTCATGACTACCTGCAGACACTGAGGACACTGCAGACAAGGGAGACACAGGAGGCACCGCAGGTATTGGACAACTTGCAGATACCAGGAATACTGCAGGCATGTGGGACACTGGAGACACATGGGAAACAGGAGACATTGGACACTCTGGAGACACAGGAGACACCAGACACTCTGGGGACACAGAAGACTTGGGACACAGGAGACACCGGACACTCTGGGGACACAGAAGACACCGGATGAGGCATTGGAGACATAAACACTGGAGACATGGCAGGTTCAGGACTACCTGCAGACACTGAGGACACTGCAGACAAGGGAGACACGAGAGGCTCCACAGGTACTGGACAACTTGCAGACACCAGGAATACTACAGGCACGTGGGACACTGGAGACACGTGGGACACAGGAGACATTGGACACTCTAGGGACACAGGAGACACCGGACACTCTGGGGACACAGAAGACATGGGACACAGGAGACACCAGACACTCTGGGGACACAGAAGACACTGGATATTCTGGGGACACAGGAGACACCGGACACTCTGGGGACACAGGAGACACCGGACACTCTGGGGACACAGGAGACACCGGACACTCTGGGGACACAAGGGACACTGGACACTCTGGGGACACAGGGGACACCGGACACTCTGGGGACACAGGGGACACCGGACACTCTGGGGACACAGGGGACACCGGACACTCTGGGGACACAGGGGACACCGGACACTCTGGGGACACAGGGGACACCGGACACTCTGGGGACACAGGGGACACCGGACACTCTGGGGACACAGGGGACACCGGACACTCTGGAGACACAGGGGACACCGGACACTTTGGAGACACAGGAGACACCGGACACTCTGGGGACACAGGAGACACCGGACACTCTGGGGACACAGGAGACACCGGACACTCTGGGGACACAGGAGACACCGGACACTCTGGGGACACAGGAGACTCTAGGGGCAAAGGAGACATTGGAGACCCAAACATAAGAGACATGGCAGGTTCTGGAACAGGTGTGTCCCTAACTGCAGTTCCTGGAACAGGTGAGTCTTTAACTGCAGGTTCAAGGACACCTGCTGCAAATTCCTTAACAGTTCTGATCGACACTAGGAGCTGAGAATATTCAGGGATCGAGGTCAGGCCAGGGACTGATAACAATAAGCTCTCTGCTAAACAAAGCTAAGCCACTTGGCAATTCGGATAGTCATTAGCAGAGGAGAACAGACGTTGGAGTTCAGAGTTAATTTGAAATAGATCAGAGGCACCTACCGCCTGTGATGAGTCTGCGGTGGCGACCTCTGCAGGAAGGACGGGAGAACAGTGTTCAGGCTGCAGTCTGAGTTGACCCCCTTTCATCTGCTCCGAAGATGAACGGGGAAAGGACTGCCCCCCTCAGCTAAATCCTCCCTGGTTTCTGAGGAGAGCAGTGGGAGGGCTGGGACCAGGAGAAGGCGGGGTTCGTCTCCTGGTGGAGAGTTCCGAACGGAGGTGAGGTGCCAAATCCAGCCCCCACCGGGACCATGGAAGGCGAGGCGTCTGGACCAGCCCTTACTGGAACGTCAGAACATGGAATTTGGTCCCACCGGAACGGGCACGAGGACCCGGGGATGCAGGCGGAAGAGCAGCAGAGCGGTTCCGTTGGAGTCTTCTGCCCTTCCAACGACGGCGGTGTGCGTGGGTAACAGGGGCAAGCCAAAGTTCGTCCTCTGACTCTTCGTCCTCCCTCGACGTCCACCCAGAGTAAGTCTGCACACAGGACGAGGGAAAACTGGACCAGGAAGTCGAGTGGTTACCTCTTATCCTTCGACGTCTCTCCTCCTGCAGCAGGAGAGGTGAAGGCAAGATTTCTACCACCTGGCTGTGCTCCGTCAAACCCAGGACAGGTTTGGTCCAAAAGGTACCGGTACCACACCGGAACGTGGATCCCCTCATCCGGACGGACCTCAAAAACAGGTGAGCAAACAAAAAACTCGGGAGACCCTGCTTGCTGGGTTCAGTAAGGTCAGTTTGTAATGTTATGGTTCCCAGCTCAGGACTGAGGAGTGTAGAACCCAAGTGCAAGCAGGACTTGAGAGGCAGAACGTAAAAAGCAATCTTTTTAAAGAACAACAAAAGCTGGCTGATGGTACAGCAACTTACATGATCAGGAGCAGACTTGAACAGAACTAGGAAGCAGGACTATGAAGGAACCCCAAACAAAATACGAACTGACAAAGGACAGGACTCACAGAGGAACTTAAATACACAAACAGGGCATGAGACACAGGTGGAAATAATTGACTTCAATATATTCAAAACAGTGCAGCAAGGATCTTGTTGAGAGTTCGTAAATTTGAACATATTACGCCCATTCTCCATAACCTTCATTGGCTTCCTGTCACCTACAGAATTCAGTACAAAACTGCTCTCATTACACATCAATGCTTACATGGAGCTTCACCAGATTATCTGAAGGATATTCTTATTCCATACTCATCCACCCGGTCGCTGCGGTCACAGAACAGTAATCTCCTTCACATTCCGAGAACCAAATTAAGGACCATGGGAGACCGGGCTTTCAGTGTGGCTGCCCCCCGCCTGTGGAACTCTCTTCCTGACTGTCTGAGAGCCCCACAGTCTGTGGTTGACTTTAAGAGCGGCTTGAAGACCTTTCTTTTCAACCGAGCATACTCTACCTCCTCATGATTCTACTTTTGATCTTAGTTGATTTTATTGTTTTATTACTTGTTTTATTGACATTTAATTCTGTTGCACTTTGTAGCACTTTGAGATTTTCATTAATGAAAAGTGCGTTATAAATTGAATTCATTATTATTATTATTACTAATTGGAGCATAACACTAGAGGAGTAATCATTAATACAGACTAGAGCCGGGGAACTAACTAAAACATGTAACATGATTAAACTATAACATGTAACATGAATAACTAAACTGGAGCAGGGAACATGAATAAATAATAATAATAATAATAATAATAATAATAATAATCATTTCATTTAAAAGCGCCTTTCAGGACACCCAAGGACACTTAACAAACCAATACAGTGCAAACATTATCAGTGACAAATTGAAATATAAAATACATAAAGATTATAAAATGCAAAATAATAAAAATACATTTAGTAAAGTTAAAGGTTCAGTATGTAATTTCTGGAACACGCTGGAACTTAGGAAAATTTTGAACAGAGACATGTTTCTGGTCCCTCCCCCTCAGAGCCATATATGGCTCTGTTACCCCTTGCTCTGCTGAAATTCAAATTCAAGCTCTGTTTTTATTGGCTGATTCAAATTCAAGCTCTGTTTTTATTGGCTGGTTACAAACTCTGTTTTTATTGGCTGGTTAACGGCGGGTCACTGTGGCTTTTTAGAAATGCTTTTAGAGAAGCAAGGGGACAATAGTTTTTTTCAGAGATTACTTGTCTAAAATCAGTATGTCAGGAGGTAGTGACAGAGTGAAGAAATATGTTAAAAATATATTGTTAGAAAAGTTACATACAGCTCCTTTAATGATAAGCTAATCTAAAGAGATGTGTTTTCAGGGCTGTCTTGAACAGAGAAAGGGAGGTGGTGTTTCGAAGGTCTGGCGGTAGAGCGTTCCAGAGGTGAGGGGCAGAGCAGGTGAAGGCCCTGCTCCCCATGGTGGAGAGGCGGGCAGAGGGTACATGGAGATGTAGCGAAGAGGAGGATCTGAGAGAGCGTGATGGGATGGAGATTTGTAGGAGGTCAGATAGATAAGGAGGGGCAAGGTTGTGGATAGATTTGAACGTGAGAAGTAGAATTTTGAAGATGATGCGTGATTTAACCGGGAGCCAGTGGAGCTGCTGCAGGACAGGAGTGATGTGGTTATAGTAGGAGGTTTGAGTGATGACACGGGCAGCTGAGTTCTGGACCATCTGTAACTTGTGGAGAGATTTGTTGGGGAGGCCATAGAGAAGGGAGTTGCAGTAATCGATACGGGAAGTCACAAGACTGTGCACCAGGATGGCTGTGGAGCGGGGTGTGAGAGAAGGACAGAGACGGTTAATATTACAGAGGTGGAAATAGGCAGACCGAGTAATATTGTTGAAGTGTGAAGTGAAGGAGAGAGTGGTGTGGATGACACCAAGGCTCTTGACCTGAGGGGAGGAGGATAGCAGAGAGTTGTTAAGGGGGACGAGAAGATGTTCTTATTTTGAAATAGAGTTTTTGGTACCGACGAGAATGATTTCTGTTTTGTTACTGTTTAGTTGAAGGAAATTGTTAGAAAACCAGTGATTTAGCTCATTAGCCGTGTTTCCATCAAGGTTTCTAGGTGCGCATTTTGAAGTATCGCAGCAGAAAAGCTTAATGGAAACGGCAAAATCCGTATTTACTTTCTCAAGTTCGCCAAAAAGTTTATACGCTCGCTTGAGGTGGTTTTTGGGATGTTCGAAAATGAGCAGATGCGCACAGCGACAGATGGAAACACATTTGCCGACTCGTGCTGCCGAAGCGAACATTCACGTCACGTGACTGATCAGCTGTTTCCGCTCCGGACAACATGTAACATCGCTAAAACTAGTTTGTATGACAGAATAAATACAACTCGACCGATAGCAACACGTACCTGAAATATTCTCTCCATTTTGACGAGATGTGTGGCCAGGTTCTGTTTTCAACTGCTACTTCCTGTTTACTGTAGACATGCGCAGTCAGTGCGCAGTGCTGACGTCTGACGTAATGACGCTGACGTCTGACGTAATGACGCTGTGCGTGGCTTGGTAGATGCGCTTCAAGCCAGCAGATGGAAACACTTCTGCTTCGCATTAATTTGTATTTACATATTTGCGAGATTTCAAAAATTAGCTCAAAAATCGAAATGAAAATGGATGGAAACACAGCTATTGAGACAGTCGGTGAGGATGGAGGGTGGGTGGGTGGAGTTGGGTTTTGATGACAAATAGAGGTGGGTGTCATCAGCATAATAGTGGAAATGGACGCCGTATTTGCGGAAGATGTGACCTAGAGGAAGGAGGTAAATGATGAAGAGGAGGGGTCCTAGGACAGAGCCTTGGGGGACACCCGTGGAGACAGGGGAAGACTGGGAACGGAAGGATTTAAGCTGAATTAATTGAGTGCGGTCAGAGAGATAGGAGTTGAACCAGTCTAACGGGGCGGCCGTGGCGTAGTGGTAATGGCAGTCGTCCCCCGATCGGAAGGTTGGCGGTTCGAATCCCGGTTCCCCACACCATGTGTCGTTGTGTCCTTGGGCAAGACACTTAACCCCGAGTTGCTCCCGGTAGGACTGGAAAGCACCTTGCATGGTAGTCTGCCACTACCGGTGTATGAATGTGTGTAGCACTTTGAGATTTTCACTAATGAAAAGTGCATTATAAATTGAATTCATTATTATTATTATTATTACCTGAGATGCCAATGAAGGAGTGAGTTGAATTGTCTCCCTCCTCCTTGCAGGCTCCATTCCCATAAAGGGAGCTAGCTCCCTTATGTGAAAGGGAGACAAAACCACTAAAATAATCTTAAAATCAATCCTGAGGCGCACAGGGAGCCAATGCAATGATTTTAAAACGGGTGTAATATGAGCCTGCCTTCTGGTCTTGGTTAGCACACGAGCAGCAGAGTTTTTTAACAGCTGAAGGCTGGACAAATTTTTCTTAGAGAGACTGGAAAGCAGTGAATTACAGTAGTGTAAACGACTAGAAATAAAAGCATGCATCAAAGTCTCAGTATTAGTGAGATAAAGAAGAGGGCGGACTCTGGCTATATTTTTTAGATGATAAAATCCTGTTTTGACTACTGTACATGTTAAATATGAGGAATAAAAGTAAGCTCAGAGTCAAAAAGAACCCCCAGGCCTCTTACTTTTTTAGAAGGTTGTGAAGACAGATTGTAATTTCTGAATTGTATTTTCTTTTTGAACCTCAGGTCCAATGATTAAAACTTTTGTCCTGGTTTAGCTGGAGAAAGTTCTGTGCCATCCAGGACTTTATGTTTGAAATGCAATTAAAAAGTGCAGTGATTGGCCGGGGGTCATCATGAGATAATGAGATGTATAGCTGTGTGTCATCAGCATAACTATGGAAACTTATCCCATGGCTCCTGATGACTCCACCAAGCGGCAGCATGTATAAATTAAAAAGTAGGGGGCCTAAAATAGAGCCTTGGGGTACACCATAGTTAGCTTTATGGATCTGTGAGGAGCATGTATCCATACTTACCATAAATGGAGGAGGGGGCACGTGCCAGAGACCATCTTAGCACCAACATAACTGGTTTGGAAAATGAAGCTAATTTGACCATTGAAGTGCATTTATTAAGTAAAAGTTCAACTGAGACACACCTTTACTATAAAGTCGAGCAACCAATCAATTGTTTTTAGGTGCTTATCTTGTTATATTTCGAAGAAATGTACAGCATTCCTCCTTTCTGATTTCCTCCCTCTGTGTGCTCCCGCAGCACTGAGGCAGCGAATACTTTTGAAATGCAGCTGATTTGACCGTTAATGTGCATTTATTAAGGACATTTTCAACTGAGACACACTTTACTATAATGTCGAGCAAACAGATAATTGTTTTTAAGTGTTAATCTTGGCGCAGAGGTTAGAGACGGTAGGCCTGTGATCGGAAGATTGCCGGTTCAAGCCCCGGTACTGACAACATCAAAAAATGTGGGCAGAAAAAGGTGACACACCCATACCTGCCTCCACCCTTATTCGCTCCACTCTGGGCCCCTGAGCAAGGCCCTTACCCCCCACCATCTGCTTACTAAAACAAGTCTCTCTTGAAAATGAGTTCTTGTGGCTCAATGAGACTACCTGGATAAATAAAGGTAAAAGAAAAAAAAAATCCTCCCGTGCATGTTTCATCGGCCGCCATTAGGCAGCCAATTGATTTTTGGCACAACACCGGCCCACATTTCCGGGTTGTCAGCAGTGACACATAATAGATGCAACTTATAAGGTGAAGCGACATATTTATGGATTTTTCCACTTTATTAGACATACAGGCGATCCCTGACTTACGAACGAGTTCCGTTCCTACGCATGGTTCGTAACCCGATTTTGCCGTAAGTCGGAAACCACACACCAGCCGCCACCGATTACACGTACATGTAAGTTACCAAGCACTTTGCCTATCCTAACACAGTACCCTACATAATTATCAAAAAACACATTAAACACTTGCATTAAAAAAATACAATTTCTTACTTTGAGCTGGTCAAGCTTGTCTCCGTCTTTTAGCATGTTAGCTCTTTGCACGTCCGACCTCTGCAGCTTCATACTGCTTCACGCGGTCCAAACTGTTTAAAGGAAGGACTGTTAGCATGTTAAACCCATACATTTGGAGCAATCATGAAGGGAAAAAGAGTTAGAAACTTACTGTGAGCCGTTTCTCCGTGCGGTGTTCTTCCAGCAGGCTGCGCGCCGCTATAGCATCTTAGCCCCACAATAGCTGCCTGCGTTAACATCTTAGCCGTTCCATAGCTGCGCGCGTCAACATCTTAGCCCCTCCAAAAAGTGCGCAGCTTTCTCCGCGTTTTGGCATGTTAGTTTGTTGTCCATCAAACATCTGAGGCTGCCAGGCAGACATGGATGCGAGCTCCCGGCCGCAGCACCGTTAGCATTAGCATGTTAGCTTGTGGCTTCTCCACTACATCTCGCTGTCTGCTGCTTCACGCGTTCCACAGTGTCTTTTTCCTTCGTTCAGCTCCAGGTAATGTGTCCGCGCAAAGAAACCTCTGAACCTACACGATCCATAGCAGGCTGTCCAGGCCGGAGGTAAAAGTCTCCGGTGGGGCTAACGTTAGCATGTTAGTTCGTGGTTCGTCCGGCCACATTAAAGTGCGTCTTTCACTTTAAACACATGTTGTTGCCTTTTCAACCTAACATGTCTAAAACTTCAATTTTCATCAAAAATACGGATCATATCTCAAAATAAAATGTGCTACTACTACCTTTTTTGGCTTCCCTCGCTACTCTGTCTAAAAATAGCGCCCTCAGCGGTAAACCGGAAGTGACATCACAGGAGGGGAACGTTCCTGCTTTAGCTAAGAAAGATATGGGATCGCACCAGGAGGAGGCGACAGATTACAAAGTTGTTTTGACCTAAGTATGTCATCTCTGACTATTACATCAAATATTTAGCCAAATAACTTCTAGATATATACTACCTAAAGCTAAAAATGGTTTATATTTACATATAGCCTAAATATAGAGATATAGCATTAATTACACCACTGATGGATTTAACGACATTAGCCTTAGCTCCCTAAACAATTACTTTTTCCATCCTAAACCACTCAGTGGATATTTTTCAGAGTGTAATTATAAAGGGTGTATTTACTTAACGATCGCCTGTAGAACACATTTTATATGAAATTCAATTTTTTATTAATTTTTTAAGGTGCAACCGGGTGGACCTAGCTGCGGTTTAGCTCTGTATATTTCGTAATTTATAGCTCCTAACCTAAACCACTTTCAACCAAAAGATTAATAAATTATATTCATGTCCTTACTTCTGAAGTCAATCCTGTGTTCGTTCAGGTCGCTGTCGTTGTAATCCTCCTGACAAATGCGGTCAAATCACAGAGTTGGTTGTGATGCTTCTGTTGGTGAAATCCGGCCTTTTCATCCGGACAAACCTCACCCAAGCTGTGAAAGCTGGCTTTTTTTGGTGCAGGAAATCGATGTCCAGACAAACTGGAGTTCGAACAACCCCCGCACACACAAATATTAACCATTATTGGACCTCTTTCACTTCAATACAACTCAATACAAAACAACAACTTCCGACTATGACGCCCCCTCTACTTTCGTCACGTGTCACGTGACTCCAAAACCGCACGTTTTTTTTAGGCTCAGTGTTTTCCCCCTGATTTGTGGCTGTAAGGCTGTTGGTATTAATTTGGAAAGCAGGGAGGATTATCAAAATTACTTTATTACCTCTAAATATTGTGTTTCTGCCCAAAAAACTAACATGAAACATGCACTTTAAGCTGTCTACTGTTTCACGCGTTCCACCGCATCTTTCTCCTTCATCCAGCCGTCCATCGGCCAAACCGCCGTTCAGCTGCAACGCATGTGTCCATGCGGAGAAACCTCTGAACTAACATGGTTCGGCTGTCGAAGCTGGAGCTAACCAAAGCTAAGAAACATGGCGGCCGGAAACTGCGTAAATCAGCTTAAAAATAATAATATTAATAATAATACAGTACTTTATTTATAAAGCCATTTAAAACAACCACAGCTGCAACAAAGTGCTGGACACATGGAATCAAGAACATTTAAACAAAACGGAAAAAAAAAGAAGTTTTTTTTATTTATTTCATATTTTTATTAATTATGATGCGTTCGTATATCCGAAATGCCGTAAGTCGAGGGCGCCGTAACCCGGGGACCACCTGTATTTGGACTAATGCGACTTACAGGCCGGAAAATATGGTAATAATTTCTAAGAATATGTTTAACCTTTTCCCCTCCTCCTTGTAGCCGAGCCATGAGTTCCTGCTAGCTCTCTTTAACTTTGTGAGAGAGAAGAGTCTCTTGGGATTCGTGCCTAAACTAATGGAGCTCACATTTAAGGTATGTGTAACCCTGCTTCCTGTTTGGTAACAGGATCTACAGTTTACTGCATGTGTATTTTTTTAATTGTTGTTTATTTGACAGATGGCCAGTGTTGGTTTGGAGTTGAGCTTGGATTGCCTCGACTGTATAAAAAACGCTCCCATGTTTCAGCTGACGGTTCAGCCCAACTCACCTGTTTCTCTGTCTGGCAACCACAAGTAACTGACTTAAAAGTCTAGCTTGTCAAAAGCTTATAATCAACTGATTGTCCTTATCGTTTTCCTTACTCCTAAAGGTTTTTCACCAGCACACCCATACCTGAGTACCTGAATTTAGCCCATGCCATTGTGGAACTAGAGGTTAGTGAAGTAGAATTTTTTTGAACTTCACTTCTTTTACCAGATAAGTTATAGGAATGACAGTGTTGTGCTAATGTAAAGTTCATGCTTAACTCGTGTGCTAGCTCTGTACCAAGCAAGAGGACTGGAAGCACATGGGAGAGGTATTTAAGACCCTGTGTCAGTACAGCCAACACCCTAACCAGGTGGAGCGCATCAGTGGTCGTGTCGCCACCGGGCTCCTGTCTGAGAGCAAAACCAAGGTGTGTCTGCCCTTTGCTGTCTTTGCTGAAACAGGTAAGATTTGGAGGAAAATGTTTTTGAAAACATGAATAAAACATGTTTACTAGTCTGTCTTCCCTTTAAAATAGACAAAAATTATTTGGTTATGTTTAGTTTGTCAGAATGAAAGTGAAGACAGCCTGTTGAAGACTTTTGTAGGAAGAATAGGAGTCTCTCTGATGTCAAGATACCACAAAACCCAGCAGTGGACAAAGGTAAATGCACTTTTTTTTTTTTTTAGCTTCCATCTATTTTTTATTAATAAATACAGGTTGTGTTGTTGTGTTGATCTAAATGTAGGGTTGCAAGTTGGTGGAGGTGATGTCCGCTTTAAAAGTCAACTACACAACGCTGAAGGGTTTGTTTGGGAATGAGGATGGAGCGTCACGCTGTCACCTGGTCACTGTGGCCACAGAGCTCTGTCTCCTGAGTGGGAGTGTGGAGAGGGCTCTAAACGCATTACGAGGTAATGGCTGTTGTGCTGATGAGTCAAAGACAAATGATCCCCACACATGTTAAACACCTGAAGCAAAGCTGGCCCATGAGAGTACGCTTAGCAGAATTTGATTTTGGGGTTAACTTTCATTTAAACAACACCCAAAAGACAACACATCACCACCAACACTTCTTTGTTTATTTATTTTTTATTAAAAATTTCTTATTCCTATTTTAATGGATTATTAGAGAATTGACTAGTGTGAATTTCTTTATGACATAGTGCGTTTTACTCTTCCAACAATCTTCAGTCAGGTCATCTGGATGGTTTCTTTATGTTGCTGAGACGTTTTATCCTTCATTTGAAGGATTTCTTCATTCTGAGGAGCCACCAACAAGCTGAGTCCCACCACAAACGGCACATTCCCATAGTGGAAACACACTCCATTCCACTAAGGGAGTGTGCTGTTTTTGGTGGGACTCAGGCCCCATTTACACAGACACGGTGTGGGGTAACGCAGGCTTTTTTCAGATGTTCCATCCATCCATTTTCTTCCGCTTATCCGGGGTCGGGTCGCGGGGGTAGCAGCCTAAGTAGGGAGGCCCAGACTTCCCTCTCCCCAGCCACTTGGAGCAGCTCCTCTGGGGGAATCCCAAGGCGTTCCCAGGCCAGCCGAGAAACATAGTCCCTCCAGCGTATCCTGGGTCTTCCTCTGGGTCTCCTCCCGGTGGGACATGCCCGGAACACCTCACCAGGGAGGCGTCCAGGAGGCATCCTAACCAGATGCCCGAGCCACCTCAACTGGCTCCTCTCGATGTGGAGAAGCAGCGGCTCTACTCCGAGTCCCTCCCGGATGACTGAGCTTCTCACCCTATCTCTAAGGGAGAGTCCAGCCACCCTGCGGAGAAAACTCATTTCAGCCGCTTGTATCCGAGATCTTGTTCTTTCGGTCATAACCCAAAGCTCATGACCATAGATGAGGGTGGGAACGTAGATCGATCGGTAAATTGAGAGCTTTGCCTTTTGACTCAGCTCTCTCTTCACCACGACAGACCGGTACAGCGCCCGCTTCACTGCGGACGCTGCACCTATCCGCCTATCGATCTCACGCTCCAGTTTTCCCTCATTCGTGAACAAGATCCCGAGATACTTAAACTCCTCCACTTGGGGCAGGACCTCCTCCCCGACCCGGAGAGGGCACGCTACCCTTTTCCGGCTCAAGACCATGGCCTCGGATTTGGAGGAACTGATCCTCATCCCGGCCGCATCACATTCAGCTGCAAACCGCTCCAGATCTTTTTTCAGATGTTGATTTTGTTAATTAAATGGTTCATCTCCTGGTGAATCAACATAAGTTAACGTTTCATGTCTTTACATCTCACCACCAAGTCACAGAATTTATTGAATATTAATCTGAAAAAGTTGAGTACCCGTGAAATTACTAATCTGACCTCACGAGTGTTGGATAAGTAATTAATTAAATTAGAAGTGTGTCAGTTAACACTGGCCTCATTTCTTACATATGGTGGCCTGTAGGGTCTCTGATAGATTTATATTATTTTATTCGATCAGAAACATGTTGGCATAATATCCCGTTTTTAATGACTCTGGAAAAATGGCTTTTGGCTGGAAAAGTGTCATGCTGCAGAAACTGCTAGATGTCATTTGAGGCTGAGAAATTGTCTTTAATCAACTTTTAAAACCCTATGTTGAAGTTATTTTTTGGGTTGAAGATTTGTCACGCTGTGTGGGACGTGTTAGTGGTTCTGGTAAGACCAGGTCCAGTTTGCGTGTTCACGAGCTGGGGTAATCTCCTCGTTAAATGACCTCAGTCATTTTAAAAAGCTGTTTCTAACATCTGCTAAGTTCTTGTGTGTGGTATTTTACATTATGGACAGAATTAGAACACATTATCCTGCTCTGAAGCTTGTGTCGACCGCGGTAGAGACGGTTCTGCGTCGGCCTGGTTCTGATAAGATTGGACTCGGTTCTGGAAGAGTCCGTGGTTTCATCAGTAAATAAGCTGTTCTTACTGAGCGTGGCTCAGTGACACTGTTCGAATTTGTTTCGCCATACTTAAGAGAAGTACTGCATTGTTTTAAGCGTTTTTATTGAGTTGTACAGAGTCCGAAAAGTTACGCTAACAGCTAGCTTTCGTCCATCTTGGAAGCCGCATGTCTTCTTCATGTTGTGGTTGTTCGACGGAATTAAGACTACATTAGCCATGAATGCTTGGGAAAAGAACTACAAGCACTGTGATTGGTCGGTTGACGTCACGTATTTGTGTTGCGAGCTCCGCCTCGCTGGAAGCTGGTGACGCGCTACGCACGCTACGTGCCTGCGTCGGCCCGCTCTGTTGTCAGACTACGTGACCCCTTCCACAAGACAGAGATTTTTCTTTTAAAGTTTAAAAATTACAGAACCTGTTCCAAACAGTCTTAAAGCTTCAGTATGTAGCTTTTAAAAAAAAACTTATTTCTTCACTCTGCCACTATCTCTTGAAAGATTGATGTTTGACATGTAATCTCAGAAAAAAAACTATATTCCTCTGGCGTCTCCCAGTGGTAAAAAAAGCATTTATAAAAACCAGAGAGTGGCTCGCGGTTAACCAGCCAATAATAACAGACTTTATAACCAGTCATTCAGTCAATAAAAACAGAGCTTCTCACCCCCTAACTCATGCCCCCCCCCAACCCACGCCCCCGCCTGTCAACCCTGCAGCAAGCCCGCAGCGGTGTTCGCTTCTTCCTTCACTGACAGAAATGAAAAACATCTAGTGGTTAGGAATAAGCTTTGAACATCTGCTGTGATAAAACAAGCAGAACATTTAGGTACACAGAATTGATGCAGACATGTCTGCATTTTATTTAAAATTAACACTTTTACTGGAATTCTGTGCACCTTTAAGCTTTCCAGTTTGTTTTAAACAAAAAGTTTAAAATAACAAGAAGCATCTTTTGACTTGATTTTCACAAAAAATAAAACAAAGATAGCAGAACATATTTGGAAATGTCACAGGTCAACAAATCAATAAAAATCACTGATTTTTATTTGAAATAACGGGAACCCCCGACCTACGGCGCCCGCGACCTACGGCAACCCGGATCTACGAACGTATCATATTAAATAATTTAATAAAAAATAAAATAAAAATCTTTTTTTTTGTGTGTTTGTTGCACACTTCAATAATGAGTCAGTGTGTTTGTTGCGGGTTGTTCTTTTATTGTTGAAAACTGCTGTTAAACAGACATGAGGGCAACATGAGCATTTCCTCCTTCCTCAGCCAAACATAGTACTTAAAGGGGACCTCATATGGGGTTTTAAAATTTTTATGGTATGTCTGTGTGCTATCCAGACCCCGTTCATTCAATTTAATACACAAAATAATTATTAGATAATAAATTATACCCTTTTTAATTCTGCCATTTCTAACTTCCGTTCTAAACTGTTGTGTGAGCAGACACTAGGAACCAATGTGTTGGTACTGGGGCACTAGGGGACACATTAGGGGATGCACCGTTGGCTGTAGAGTGACACTCGTGAGTTGTTCGTGTTCAAGAGTTAATAAAGCCTGACTAAGTATCTCCAAGTGCTGCCCGTCTGGATGGTGTCCACACTGAGGAGTAGGCATAACATTACATGGTGTCAGAAGTGAAGAAGCCCGTCTCCGCAACGTCGACGTCGGTGAGAAAGCAGCAGTTTTAACACGGCGCGTCCCGTGAGTGAACGAGGAGCTAAGCTAACGCCGAGTGAACGAGTGTGCTAAGCTAACGCCGCGTGGACGACACTGCTAAGCTAACGCCGCGGACACGACGAACAGAGGATGGATTCCCTGTTTTCGATCAACCCACCTGAAAACTTAGATTTCAGCGATTATTCGTCATGGCCCAACTGGATTCGCCGCTTCGAAAGGTTTCGGATGACAGCTGGATTGGACGGTAAAGACGAAAGCTATCAAGTGAACTCGTTAGTTTACACGATGGGCGATAAAGCGGATTGTGGTGTTGGGGAGGTATGTGGCCTTATCTCTCTCACCCAGTAGGAGGAGCCAGCGAGGTGCTCCTCAGGTTTTACCAGGTGAAGAAGAAGTGTTCGTGTGTTCATTCATTCATTCTGTTTCTGGATTTGACGCTCGAAGGATTAAAGGCAACTGCTTGCATATCAGTTTGTTTCTCCTTCTTCACACGCCTCAGTGGTGACCCAGCGTGAAATATGTCAAGATCAGAAGAGGATGTTGTTTCTTCGTCGGACCCTGCCGACGCGACGTCTGCCCAGCTGTTGCAGCCGAACCCAGCCGACTCTGCCCCTGCAGCGAGCGTTAAGCTCCCGGAGTTCTGGCAGAGCGACCCGGTCTCGTGGTTCCAGCACATCGAGGCACTCTTTCGCCTCCGAGGCGTGAACGCAGATGAAACCAGGTACTTCTTGGTCGTGTCGGCTCTGGATCAGCAGTCCACCCGCAAAGCCATGCCGCTGCTGCGCGCACCGCCGCACGTGGGCAAATATGGCGCCCTCAAAGAGTTTCTGCTTCGAAGGTACACTTTGACTTCAACTGAGAGGGCTGATAAACTGCTATCGCTGCCGGGTTTGGGTGACGGCACGGCTGTGAACATGATGGACAAAATGCTGTCGCTACTTGGTTCAGACGATGGGGGTTTCCTTTTCCCTCACATTTTCCTGCGCCAACTTCCGTCGCAAGTGAGGGCTACTTTGGCTAATTCCCCTTGTTTATCTACCGGTGATTACCGGGGTTTGGCGGAGGAGGCGGACCGGGTCCTGCTGGCTACCAGACGGTTCGCGGTGCAGAGTACATCGGTGGAGCCGGAGCAGATGGAGATGGAGGAGCCAGCGGCGGTTTCAGCTGTTGGCGCGCGAACTCGGCGGGGGAGCTCTTTGTGTTTCTACCACCGGAGGTTCGCAAACAAAGCTAAGCGCTGCATCCCACCATGTGCATGGGTGTCGGGAAACGAGGAAGCCGGCGCTCAGTAGCAGCTGTGGGCGCTGGCGAGCGAGGTGAGCTGCTCTTCGTCACAGACTCCCTGTCAGGACGTCGTTTTCTGGTTGACTCTGGTTCACAGAAGAGTTTAGTCCACCCTGTTGGACCTGAATTAGCAAGCCGAGGCAGTGGCCCACTGCTAACTGCTGCTAACGGTTCTCCCATTGGAACTTTTGGCACTAGACGGGCAACAGTTTCTTTCCATGGTCGTGAGTTCGAGTGGGACTTTGTTGTTGCCTCAGTGACTGTTCCTATTATCGGTGCAGATTTTTTATGTGCTCATGGACTGTTAGTAGATGTTGCTAACCGCAGACTTATTGACGCTGTAACTTTTGCAACTTTCCCATGTGTATCTGGGGGGGCTGGGCCGCTAACTCATGCTAATGTTTTAGTTTCAGGAGATGTTTTTCAAGGTTTGTTGGCAGAATTCCCCTCTCTAACTACACCTGCTTTTTCCTCTTCAGAAACTAAACACGGGGTCGAGCATTTCATCCCTACTACGGGACCGCCCGTTTTCGCACGTGCACGCCGCCTCGACGCTGTTAAACTGGCCATCGCTAAAGAGGAGTTTGGTACCATGGAGAGGTTGGGTATTGTTAGACGCTCTAACAGCCCGTGGGCCTCCCCCCTTCACATGGTACCAAAAGCAGACGGGTCGTGGCGCCCATGTGGCGATTTTCGCCGTTTAAATAACGTGACGACGCCTGATCGCTACCCCATTCCGCACATTCAGGACTTTTCTGTTCGGTTGTCGGGTGCTTCCATTTTTTCTAAGGTGGATCTGGTGCGCGGCTACCATCAAGTCCCAGTGCAGTCCAGCGATGTACCTAAAACTGCAGTAATCACCCCCTTTGGGCTTTTTGAGTTCCTCCGCATGCCGTTTGGACTAAAGGGGGCAGCACAGACTTTTCAAAGGCTGATGGACTCCGTGTTACGTGGCCTCGATTTTGTGTTTGTCTATCTGGACGACATTTTGGTGGCCAGCTCGTCAACCGAGGAGCACCTGTTGCACCTGAAAGAAATTTTTCAGCGCTTGGATGCACATGGCTTGATCATTAATCCGGTTAAGTGCCAGTTTGGTTTACCGGTGATCGATTTTTTAGGTCATCGAATTTCCGCGCAGGGTGCAGTTCCATTGCCTGCCAAGGTGCAGGCGGTGGCAGAGTTCCCACGTCCTCTGGTGGTTAAAAAGTTGCAGGAGTTTTTGGGCATGGTGAACTTTTACAACAGGTTCATTCCCAATGCAGCCCATCTCCTGCAGCCTCTCTACGAGGCCCTGCGCTCGAGGAAGGCGACTGACACAGTGGTTTGGACCCCGGACCGGATCACTGCTTTTGATGGTGCTAAGTCCGCGTTAGCTAGTGCGGCACTCCTAGCCCATCCAGATTCAGAGGCCCCGATTGCGTTGACAACTGATGCTTCAGATATAGCTGTGGGGGCCGTTGTAGAGCAACGCGTTGGCGACGCATGGCAGCCGTTGGCATTTTTCAGCCGTAAATTGCGGGACTGCGAGCGCAAGTACAGCGTTTTTGACCGCGAGTTGTTGGCGCTATTCTTAGCTACACGGCATTTTCGTTTTTTGCTGGAGGGTCGTTCGTTTACGGCTTATGTGGACCACAAACCACTCACGTTTGCAATGTCTAAAGTTTCGGAGCCCTGGTCAGCGCGTCAGCAACGGCACTTGGCGGCCATTTCAGAGTTTACAACGGACGTCCGCCATGTAGCTGGAAAATCCAACTCAGTGGCAGACTGTCTGTCACGGGTGCTCGTTTGTCCTGTGCTCCTCGGGGTAGATTTTTCTGCCATGGCCGCTGACCAACCGGGAGACGCTGATATAACTGCCCTTCGTGCCGGCGTTTCAGGGCTTAAGCTTGAGGAGGTCAAATTGGGAGAGGGCGGTCCTTTGATCCTGTGTGACGTTTCCACAGGCCGGACACGCCCAGTGGTTCCATCAGGTTGGCGCCGCCGCATTTTTGACTCTGTCCACTCTCTCTCGCACCCAGGTGTGCGCGCGTCTGTGAAACTAGTCAGCGCACGTTTTGTGTGGCCTGGTTTACGCAGAGAGGTGAGGAGTTGGGCAGCGGCTTGCGTGGCTTGTCAGCGTGCCAAGGTGCACCGGCACACTAAGGCACCACTGGAACCATTTCCCATTCCAGCCAAGCGTTTTGACCACGTGCATGTGGACTTAGTTGGTCCCCTGCCCCCATCACGGGGTTTCACACACCTGCTTACAGTGGTCGACCGCACAACCAGGTGGCCGGAGGTCGTTCCTCTTTCTTCCACAACTGCCTCCGACGTGGCTGGTGCGTTCCTCTCCACTTGGGTTGCCCGTTTTGGTGTGCCCTCGGACATCACTTCAGACAGAGGTCCCCAGTTTATTTCAGGGCTCTGGTCCGAGATGGCGCGCTCCTTGGGGGTGCAGGTGCATCGCACTACCGCCTACCACCCTCAGGCTAACGGGTTGGTTGAACGTTTCCATCGGTCTCTTAAGGCGGCGTTACGTGCTGCGCTAACAGACGTTGGCTGGGTGGAGCGTTTGCCGTGGGTGCTGCTTGGGTTGCGATCAGCTCCTAAGGAGGACCTCAACGCTTCATCAGCCGAGTTGGTTTTTGGTCAGCCTGTACGAATCCCAGGGGAGTTTTTGTTAGACGCTGCCGCTCCACGGTTCCCCGAAGCGGTGGACCCCTATTCGCAGAGTGGCCTTTTGGTTCCGGGTCCTGTGCACCATTGTTTCCCGCAGGCGTTTGTGCCCACTGCACTCCAGTCTGCCCGTTTTGTTTTTGTGCGACGTGACGCCCACCGTTCGCCCCTCCAGCCTCCGTATGACGGGCCGTTTCGGGTGCTCGAAAGGGGCGCGAAAAGTTTTGTTTTAGACATGGGTGGGCGTAGAGAGCTGGTTACAGTGGACCGCCTGAAGCCAGCCTATGTGTTGGCTGATGATGAGGTGTTGCCGGCTCAGGTTCCTAGACGCGGCCGCCCTCCTGCTCGACCCCATCTTCCGTTTTCTCCCCCCAACTGTGTTCCTCCCCCTGTGGCACAAAATGTTGTTCCTGCACGGGTGCCAGCCGTTTCTCCGCCCCCGAGTCGACGCAGTCGGGTCGGAAGGTTGATTAGGGCCCCTGTGAGAGACTGATATGTTTTGTATTTGCCCTTCTGGGTGTTCGGGGGGGGGCTGTGTGGTGTTGGGGAGGTATGTGGCCTTATCTCTCTCACCCAGTAGGAGGAGCCAGCGAGGTGCTCCCCAGGTTTTACCAGGTGAAGAAGAAGAAGTGTTCGTGTGTTCATTCATTCATTCTGTTTCTGGATTTGACGCTCGAAGGATTAAAGGCAACTGCTTGCATATCAGTTTGTTTCTCCTTCTTCACACGCCTCAGGATGACATTTTAGGAACACTAGGATTGAGTCAGGATGAGCTTAAGAAATACAAGTGTGTAAAAGAAGCTTTTGGCAGACACTTTATTGGCAAATACAACATTATATATGAGCGGGCACGCTTTAACAAAAGATGCCAAGATGCTGGTGAATCAGCTGAATCCTTCATAGGTGCAGTCTATAAGTTAGCAGAAAACTGCCAGTATGGACCACTGCAAGACGAAATGATAAGAGACAGGTTAGTGGTGGGCATACAGTACCAGGGCCTGTCAGAGAAACTGCAGATGGACAGTGGACTAACGTTAGAAAAGGCGGTGCAACAAATAAGACAGCATGAAGAGATAAAGAAACAACAACCAGTCGTGAGAGAGACGACGGGAATGACACAGCATGCTAACGTGGACTTATTAAATTTCAAGAAAAGAACCTTCAGCGACAACCAAGCACATAAACCACATGAAACAAACATCCATCCATCCATCCATTGTCTTCTGCTTATCCGGGGTCGGGTCGCGGGGGTAGCAGCCTAAGTAGGGAGGCCCAGACTTCCCTCTCCCCAGCCACTTGGAGCAGCTCCTCTGGGGGAATCCCAAGGCGTTCCCAGGCCAGCCGAGAAACATAGTCCCTCCAGCGTATCCTGGGTCTTCCTCTGGGTCTCCTCCCGGTGGGACATGCCCGGAACACCTCACCAGGGAGGCGTCCAGGAGGCATCCTAACCAGATGCCCGAGCCACCTCAACTGGCTCCTCTCGATGTGGAGAAGCAGCGGCTCTACTCCGAGTCCCTCCCGGATGACTGAGCTTCTCACCCTATCTCTAAGGGAGAGTCCAGCCACCCTGCGGAGAAAACTCATTTCAGCCGCTTGTATCCGAGATCTTGTTCTTTCGGTCATAACCCAAAGCTCATGACCATAGATGAGGGTGGGAACGTAGATCGATCGGTAAATTGAGAGCTTTGCCTTTTGACTCAGCTCTCTCTTCACCACGACAGACCGGTACAGCGCCCGCTTCACTGCGGACGCTGCACCTATCCGCCTATCGATCTCACGCTCCAGTTTTCCCTCATTCGTGAACAAGATCCCGAGATACTTAAACTCCTCCACTTGGGTAAGGACCTCCTCCCCGACCCGGAGAGGGCACGCTACCCTTTTCCGGCTCAAGACCATGGCCTCGGATTTGGAGGAACTGATCCTCATCCCGGCCGCATCACATTCAGCTGCAAACCGCTCCAGCGAAAGCTGTAGATCACGAGCTGATGAAGCCAATAGGACCACATCATCTGCAAAAAACAGAGAAGCGATTCTAAGGCCACCAAAACGGATCCTCTCAACACCTTGGCTGCGCCTAGAAATTCTGTCCATAAAAGTTATGAACAGAATCGGTGACAAAAGGCAACCTTGGCGGAGTCCAACTCTCACCGGAAACAAACAGACAGAGTGAAATCCAAAAAGGATACAAGTACTGTGGACGCTGTGGTAAATCACTTGCACACAACAAAGTGAACTGTGCAGCACGAGACGCAGAGTGCAGGAAATGCCGAAAGAGGGGACATTTTGCAGCTGTGTGCAGATCAGCCAGAGTGGGAGCAGTCCAGAAGGATGAGGACGCCGCACGGGAGGACGACAAACTGTTTTTGGGAGCAGTATCGGCGGGAGAACGCCCCAACAACTGAAAAAAAAAAACGCTGGAAATCAACGGCAAAAACATCACATTCAAACTGGACACGGGAGCAGATGTGACTGTGATACCAACAGCCACCTACTTCAAAGACACACATGGCCCACTTACAAAAGCAGACAAGCCCTTGTGTGGTCCAAGTGGTGAAGCCCTGCAAGTGAAAGGCTTCCCATTTCAGCTTTAGGGTTGCTGCACCCCATAGACAGTGTTAAAGAGCTGGAGGCTGACATGAAAAAACACAAAGATGAAACGCAAGAATATGTTGATAACAATGACGTCTTCATCATCGAAGCATCCAAGCCGGAGTCACAGCCTGAGGAGTCCTGCAGAGAGACCAGGAACCAGAAGGTTAAAGATGTGGAGGAGAGTCCGACAGAAACAGCACAGAAGAGCAACAAGGAGCTGAAGTCTGAAGCTTCCCCAGCAGAGGGCGCCGAGGAACAATCCTCTCTGCTCCCGACCAAAACGAAGAGACGTCGGAAGAGGAAGCTCAGCCTGAAACAGAGACTGAAGCTTCAGATGAAAAGAGTGAGGACGATGTTGGAGACTAGAAGCATCAACCCACCTGCAGGAAGAGAAAAACTGAAGCAAAAAGGTACCAAGAAGGAACCCAAAGACGACCCGGTACCAGAAGACCAAACATCACAGATGGTAAAAACTGAGCCGGAAGGAAGTTCAGAAGAAAACCATCCTCCAAAGAAACGGAAGAAGAAGAAAAAAGAGAAGAAGAAAGAGAAGAAGAAGAAAAAGAAGAAGAGAAAAGAAAAGACTGAAGGTTCAGGTCAAGTTCCTGAAGACCAGCCTCCATCAAAGAAAATAAAGCAGGTCAGGACGGGTTGTTCGCATCCCGCAGAGACTGGACTTGTAAACAGCATTCCTAGAGAAGTGAGCTGTGGCCCACAGGGCAGAATAATCCCTGCACAGCTCTGGGGACCCAGGTAGTCGACCCTGACCTCTAGATAGGTCAATGTTATAGTTGTTTGTAATATTAATGACAAAGTGCTAGTATAATCTGTTCACTTGTTAAAAGCATTTAAAAGGGTGTTGGTATGTCTGTTCAGCATGTTTATAATTCAACAAGGACAATTTAAGTTTAAAGGCATTAGTATGGATGCTAAGCTAAAAAGGGGAGATGTTGTGGGTGCAGATAGTAGGAACCAATTGGTACTGGGGCACTAGGGGACATCATTAGGTGATGCACCGTTGGCTGTAGAGTGACGCTCGTGAGAGGTACATGTGTTCGTGTTCAAGAGTTAATAAAGCCTGACTAAGGCCCTGTTTACACGGCGCGTATTTTGAGTGGAACCGCTACTTTCTCTTTGCGTCTTTGCTTATCGCCTACACGACGATGCTGGCCCCCCTCTTTGCATCCGATACTTTTCTGATCCAGCTCTCAGGGTGGATCTTTTTCGCTGACCCCCCGTTGATAATGTAAACATCTCCCGCGGAGCTTTTGTTTGAACACATGCACGCACGCGCAGACAGCCGGCATTTTAACAATGGCGGTGGACTGGACAGTGGACACACGCACCACTTTCTGAACTATAGCTGATGGAATATATTTTGATTCTCATATTTAATTATTCTACACCTTACCTGCATCTGTGTTGGAAGAGAGCCAGCTGCCTGGATCCAGTTGTCTGTTAACGAGGCAGTCGGACATTTCACGTGTCACGCTGCACTATAACATACTAAATGTGCTATATATTAACAGTTTAACAATAATAAACAGTATTTATGTTAGCGTGGGAGATATTTAAATTTATCTGAGCTAAATGAAGCTATCTGGACTCGTTACGTCATGCCTAACATGCTGCTGAAAATGAAGACACCAGGTTGATTTTTAATTTATTTATTTATTCAACACCAAAAACTCATGTCACAAATTCAATTAAATTGAACACTTTTAAAAACACGTTAACCGAACTTTAATGAACTGGACTCTGTTGTTTTCATCCTGGTGGAAACTGGACCCATATCCGAACCGCCGGTCCGCTTCGTGGAACAGCTTCGACCTCGCAGGAAAAAAATAAAAATAAAACCTCAGTTGGTTGTTCTGTGATCGAACTAAACACAAGGAAACATTATTAAGAACATTGTTTACCTTGTAGCGCTGCTGGAAATCAGCTGATTCTCACGGACTAAAGTCAGACATGTTGACGCGGTTCCGGTCCAGTCAGCAACTGGTGTGCAGCTTGTTAGATGAAGCGGTCCCACTTGGTGTCAAATCTGTTGACTCTTATCCAAATTCCAGCTTTAACTTGTTGTTAACTTGTTGACAACAACTTAGTTAGCTGAACTTTTAGCCAGAGAGGAAAACAGACGAGGCAGGCTGCCTCGGCTGCTCTGTTTACCTCAGGCAGCACGCATGCGCAGTAGTGAAGGTTCCAAAAATCACAGCGCCATCTAATGGCCCAGCATGGTAACTACAGTGAAATCATGAGGACGGGGGGTGGAGGGGGAGAGAGTCGTATCCACAGAATTCGCCCGTGTCAACGCAAAACTTTTAATCTAATTAACATACCCAAAACCTCCGTTTCCCCCCACAGTGTCCGTGTAAACAGGGCCTAAGTATCACCAAGTGCTGCCCGTCTGGATGGTGTCCACACTGAGGAGTAGGCATAACATTACACAGTCCACTGAAGCAGACATAATAGTCTTATCTGAAACATGGCTCAGCAAAGCTATCTCTGACAAACAAATTTCCATTCCTGGTTATATTGTTTTTAGATGTGATCGCCCCAAAAGAGATGGTGGAGGGGCTATTTATATCAAGAACAAATTCACAGCAAACCTTCTGTCTTCGTGCTCAATTAGCAAACAACTTGAGCTACTGGCACTATAGACTTCCCTGACGATCAAACAATCACTGTGGTGGGTTGTTACAGGCCCCCATCAGCTGCCAGTGAAGCCCTCACTTCCCAGAGGAATTTTCTGATGGGGCTAAAGGAGCTACTACTAATTGGTGATCTAAACCTTGACTGGTTGACCTCTACTTCTGACAATCTTAAATCTATCTGTGATTCATTTAATTTAACTCAACTAATTCAAACGTCAACACGCCCAAATAACAAAACCCCTGAAAAATCCACCTTACTGGACCTTATTCTAACTAACATGCCTCACAAGTACACAAATGCATGTGTGTTCACTAATGACCTCAGTGATCACTGCACCATTGCAGCCGTAAGACACGGGAAATTACCTAAATTAAAACCCACCATCATTTTCAAAAGGGATTTAAAACATTTCTGTGAGCAGGCCTTTCTTCATGACTTAGCCACTTTCAACTGGAGTAGAATTTCATTGATAGATGATGTAGAACTTGCACTGGCTTACTTCTATGAGGGTTTTCAAAACATAATCAACACACATGCTCCATACCGTAAATACAGAATAAAGGGACGTAAAAATCCTTGGTTTTCCCCTGAGATAGGAAATCTGCTCAAAGAAAGAGATGCTGCCTGGGCTAAGGCCAGAAAATCAAAAAACGAACATGACTGGCTCAGTTTCCGGCAGCTTAGGAACAAATGCACAACCCTAATTAGAAATGCAAAATCAAATTACTACCTGGACGAATCCACCAAAAATCTAAATGATCCAAAAAGGTTTTGGCAAACAGTAAAATCAAATTCTGGTCAGACAACATCCACTGATTTACCCAGCTCCATCATGACCAGCACAGGTATTCTGTCAGACAAATTATCAATTCTGAACTGTTTTAATGAACACTTTATATCCTCTGGCTCCCTGTTTGAATCTACACATCCTGAAATGTTATCTGCTGACCAAACTGATGCAAATCCACCCCCAGCTCCACATGTGCTGGACAAACAGGTCACAAATCGCTTTGACTTCGAATCAGTATCTCCCGCTGAAGTTCTAAATGCTCTAAAAACTCTCGACACACGCAAAGCAGCAGGACCTGACAACATAGAACCACTTTTCCTAAAACTAGCTGCAGATTTCATTGCTGAACCTCTTTCCCATATTTTCAATCTCAGTCTCAACACAAATAAAATACCCAAAATCTGGAAATCAGCTTTTGTTCTCCCTCTGCTAAAAGGGGGTGAACCAACAAATGTCAACAACTACAGACCAATTTCTAAATTATGCATTCTTGCCAAACTGTTCGAAAGACTTGTCTGTGATCAGCTAACTGATTTCCTACAATCAAACCATATTCTATCACAATTCCAGTCAGGATTCAGAAAACAACACAGCACCGTCACTACAGTTCTCAAAGTATTAAATGACATCATACATGCCCTGGACTGCAAACAATACTGTGTTGCCCTATTTATAGACCTGTCCAAGGCATTTGATACAGTTGATCACAGACTATTGACAAACATCCTGGAACACTCTGGTCTATCAAAACTTGCAGTCTCCTGGTTCACCAACTACCTAACTGACAGAACGCAGTCTGTTCATGTAGCCGGATCCTCCTCTACATTCTTAGATGTTGTGAAAGGGGTGCCACAGGGTTCTGTCTTGGGTCCCATTCTTTTCTCTCTATACATCAACGATCTTTGCAGTGATCTGTCAAATGCCTCCCACCATTATTACGCAGATGACACCATCATCTATTGCTGTTCATCCTCCCTCAGCCAAGCTTTCACCTCTCTTCAGGATGCTTTTAACATTATTCAGTCACGTCTGCAAAAACTTAGACTGGTCCTAAATGCCGACAAAAGCAAGATCATGGTTCTATCCAACAGAAAGCAGCAACCAGAGAACCCACCTCAAATTGGAACCCAAGAGGGAAAACAAATAGAAATGGTCTCCACCTACAAATATCTAGGTTTCAACATTGACAATGAACTGTCATTTAAAACCCACATCTCCAAAATGGCCACTAAACTCAAACTGAAGCTAGGTTTCTTCTTCAGAAACAAATCCTGCTTCTCATGCAAAGCCAGGAGAACATTAGTAGCTGCAACATTCATGCCAATACTAGATTATGGTGATGTGCTGTACATGAGTGCTGCATCAAAATACCTACAGTCCTTAGACTCCATTTACCACGGTGCCCTTCGGTTCATTACTGACTCCAGTTATCGCACTCATCACTGTGAGCTTTACGTCAAATCTGGCTGGTCATCTCTCAGCACTCGCAGATACACTCACTGGATATCCTTCATCTACAAGACCCTCCTAAACCTAGTCCCGTCATACCTCACCTCCTTAATACAAACATCACACAGTCATTACTCCCTGCACTCTAACGATCTAGTCCTCCTGTCAGTTCCTCCGGTCAGAACTGAACTAGGAAAAACAGCGTTCAGCTTCGCTGTCCCCTCAGCCTGGAACCACTTACAGAAAGATCTGAGACTATCAACATTCATCTCTCCTGGTTCCTTTATGTCAACCGTATTAGAAAATGTCCTCAAGAAACTTGACCATTGCAGATGTTTCTAAACATTACTTGTGCAATTTACATGGCATTGTTGATTTTTTAACTTTATCTACCCAACTGATGTCTGTCTGCTTGTTTTGTATATAATGTATATAGAAATCTGTCATATCCTGTTGGTTTTGAACTGTCAACATCTATTTACTGTGATTGTAGTTTTCTTTATTTTCTTTTTTGATAAATGCAAATGTTTATTGTCAATTACCATGTGACGTCTGCTGCTGACCACTTGACCAGGTCACCCTTGTAAAAGAGATCTCGATCTCAACGGGCTCTACTTGGTAAAATAAAGGTGATTGATTGATTGATTGATATATATATATATATATATATATA